>CALUEK010000390.1:0-36475 GCA_944039245.1 Nebria salina | reverse complement strand
TAGTTTAGTTAGTTTAGTTAGTTTAGTTAGTTTAGTTAGTTTAGTTAGTTTAGTTAGTTTAGTTAGTTTAGTTAGTTTAGTTAGTTTAGTTAGTTTAGTTAGTTTAGTTAGTTTAGTTAGTTTAGTTAGTTTAGTTAGTTTAGTTAGTTTAGTTAGTTTAGTTAGTTTAGTTAGTTTAGTTAGTTTAGTTAGTTTAGTTAGTTTAGTTAGTTTAGTTAGTTATTTAGTTATTTAGCTAGTTAGTTTAGTTAGTTTAGTTAGTTTAGTTAGTTTAGTTAGTTTAGTTAGTTTAGTTAGTTTAGTTAGTTTAGTTAGTTTAGTTAGTTTAGTTAGTTTAGTTAGTTTAGTTAGTTTAGTTAGTTTAGTTAGTTAGTTAGTTTAGTTAGTTTAGTTAGTTTAGTTAGTTTAGTTAGTTTAGTTAGTTTAGTTAGTTTAGTTAGTTTAGTTAGTTTAGTTAGTTTAGTTAGTTTAGTTAGTTTAGTTAGTTTAGTTAGTTTAGTTAGTTTAGTTAGTTTAGTTAGTTTAGTTAGTTTAGTTAGTTTAGTTAGTTTAGTTAGTTTAGTTAGTTTAGTTAGTTTAGTTAGTTTAGTTAGTTTAGTTAGTTTAGTTAGTTTAGTTAGTTTAGTTAGTTTAGTTAGTTTAGTTAGTTTAGTTAGTTTAGTTAGTTTAGTTAGTTTAGTTAGTTTAGTTAGTTTAGTTAGTTTAGTTAGTTTAGTTAGTTTAGTTAGTTTAGTTAGTTTAGTTAGTTTAGTTAGTTTAGTTAGTTTAGTTAGTTTAGTTAGTTTAGTTAGTTTAGTTAGTTTAGTTAGTTTAGTTAGTTTAGTTAGTTTAGTTAGTTTAGTTAGTTTAGTTAGTTTAGTTAGTTTAGTTAGTTTAGTTAGTTTAGTTAGTTTAGTTAGTTTAGTTAGTTTAGTTAGTTTAGTTAGTTTAGTTAGTTTAGTTAGTTTAGTTAGTTTAGTTAGTTTAGTTAGTTTAGTTAGTTTAGTTAGTTTAGTTAGTTTAGTTAGTTTAGTTAGTTTAGTTAGTTTAGTTAGTTTAGTTAGTTTAGTTAGTTTAGTTAGTTTAGTTAGTTTAGTTAGTTTAGTTAGTTTAGTTAGTTTAGTTAGTTTAGTTAGTTTAGTTAGTTTAGTTAGTTTAGTTAGTTTAGTTAGTTTAGTTAGTTTAGTTAGTTTAGTTAGTTTAGTTAGTTTAGTTAGTTTAGTTAGTTTAGTTAGTTTAGTTAGTTTAGTTAGTTTAGTTAGTTTAGTTAGTTTAGTCAGTTTAGTTAGTTTAGTTAGTTTAGTTAGTTTAGTCAGTTTAGTTAGTTTAGTTAGTTTAGTTAGTTTAGTTAGTTTAGTTAGTTTAGTTAGTTTAGTTAGTTTAGTTAGTTTAGTTAGTTTAGTTAGTTTAGTTAGTTTAGTTAGTTTAGTTAGTTTAGTTAGTTTAGTTAGTTTAGTTAGTTTAGTTAGTTTAGTTAGTTTAGTTAGTTTAGTTAGTTTAGTTAGTTTAGTTAGTTTAGTTAGTTTAGTTAGTTTAGTTAGTTTAGTTAGTTTAGTTAGTTTAGTTAGTTTAGTTTAGTTTAGTTAGTTTAGTTAGTTTAGTTAGTTTAGTTAGTTTAGTTAGTTTAGTTAGTTTAGTTAGTTTAGTTAGTTTAGTTAGTTTAGTTAGTTTAGTTAGTTTAGTTAGTTTAGTTAGTTTAGTTAGTTTAGTTAGTTTAGTTAGTTTAGTTAGTTTAGTTAGTTTAGTTAGTTTAGTTAGTTTAGTTAGTTTAGTTAGTTTAGTTAGTTTAGTTAGTTTAGTTAGTTTAGTTAGTTTAGTTAGTTTAGTTAGTTTAGTTAGTTTAGTTAGTTTAGTTAGTTTAGTTAGTTTAGTTAGTTTAGTTAGTTTAGTTAGTTTAGTTAGTTTAGTTAGTTTAGTTAGTTTAGTTAGTTTAGTTAGTTTAGTTAGTTTAGTTAGTTTAGTTAGTTTAGTTAGTTTAGTTAGTTTAGTTAGTTTAGTTAGTTTAGTTAGTTTAGTTAGTTTAGTTAGTTTAGTTAGTTTAGTTAGTTTAGTTAGTTTAGTTAGTTTAGTTAGTTTAGTTAGTTTAGTTAGTTTAGTTAGTTTAGTTAGTTTAGTTAGTTTAGTTAGTTTAGTTAGTTTAGTTAGTTTAGTTAGTTTAGTTAGTTTAGTTAGTTTAGTTAGTTTAGTTAGTTTAGTTAGTTTAGTTAGTTTAGTTAGTTTAGTTAGTTTAGTTAGTTTAGTTAGTTTAGTTAGTTTAGTTAGTTAGTTAGTTTAGTTAGTTTAGTTAGTTTAGTTAGTTTAGTTAGTTTAGTGAGTTTAGTTAGTTTAGTTAGTTTAGTTAGTTTAGTTAGTTTAGTTAGTTTAGTTAGTTTAGTTAGTTTAGTTAGTTTAGTTAGTTTAGTTAGTTTAGTTAGTTTAGTTAGTTTAGTTAGTTTAGTTAGTTTAGTTAGTTTAGTTAGTTTAGTTAGTTTAGTTAGTTTAGTTAGTTTAGTTAGTTTAGTTAGTTTAGTTAGTTTAGTTAGTTTAGTTAGTTAGTTAGTTTAGTTAGTTTAGTTAGTTTAGTTAGTTTAGTTAGTTTAGTTAGTTTAGTTAGTTTAGTTAGTTTAGTTAGTTTAGTTAGTTTAGTTAGTTTAGTTAGTTTAGTTAGTTTAGTTAGTATAGTTAGTTTAGTTAGTTTAGTTAGTTTAGTTAGTTTAGTTAGTTTAGTTAGTTTAGTTAGTTTAGTTAGTTTAGTTAGTTTAGTTAGTTTAGTTAGTTTAGTTAGTTTAGTTAGTTTAGTTAGTTTAGTTAGTTTAGTTAGTTTAGTTAGTTTAGTTAGTTTAGTTAGTTTAGTTAGTTTAGTTAGTTTAGTTAGTTTAGTTAGTTTAGTTAGTTTAGTTAGTTTAGTTAGTTTCGTTAGTTTAGTTAGTTTAGTTAGTTTAGTTAGTTTAGTTAGTTTAGTTAGTTTAGTTAGTTTAGTTAGTTTAGTTAGTTTAGTTAGTTTAGTTAGTTTAGTTAGTTTAGTTAGTTTAGTTAGTTTAGTTAGTTTAGTTAGTTTAGTTAGTTTAGTTAGTTTAGTTAGTTTAGTTAGTTTAGTTAGTTTAGTTAGTTTAGTTAGTTTAGTTAGTTTAGTTAGTTTAGTTAGTTTAGTTAGTTTAGTTAGTTTAGTTAGTTTAGTTAGTTTAGTTAGTTTAGTTAGTTTAGTTAGTTTAGTTAGTTTAGTTAGTTTAGTTAGTTTAGTTAGTTTAGTTAGTTTAGTTAGTTTAGTTAGTTTAGTTAGTTTAGTTAGTTTAGTTAGTTTAGTTAGTTTAGTTAGTTTAGTTAGTTTAGTTAGTTTAGTTAGTTTAGTTAGTTTAGTTAGTTTAGTTAGTTTAGTTAGTTTAGTTAGTTTAGTTAGTTTAGTTAGTTTAGTTAGTTTAGTTAGTTTAGTTAGTTTAGTTAGTTTAGTTAGTTTAGTTAGTTTAGTTAGTTTAGTTAGTTTAGTTAGTTTAGTTAGTTTAGTTAGTTTAGTTAGTTTAGTTAGTTTAGTTAGTTTAGTTAGTTTAGTTAGTTTAGTTAGTTTAGTTAGTTTAGTTAGTTTAGTTAGTTTAGTTAGTTTAGTTAGTTTAGTTAGTTTAGTTAGTTTAGTTAGTTTAGTTAGTTTAGTTAGTTTAGTTAGTTTAGTTAGTTTAGTTAGTTTAGTTAGTTTAGTTAGTTTAGTTAGTTTAGTTAGTTTAGTTAGTTTAGTTAGTTTAGTTAGTTTAGTTAGTTTAGTTAGTTTAGTTAGTTTAGTTAGTTTAGTTAGTTTAGTTAGTTTAGTTAGTTTAGTTAGTTTAGTTAGTTTAGTTAGTTTAGTTAGTTTAGTTAGTTTAGTTAGTTTAGTTAGTTTAGTTAGTTTAGTTAGTTTAGTTAGTTTAGTTAGTTTAGTTAGTTTAGTTAGTTTAGTTAGTTTAGTTAGTTTAGTTAGTTTAGTTAGTTTAGTTAGTTTTAGTTAGTTTAGTTAGTTTAGTTAGTTTAGTTAGTTTAGTTAGTTTAGTTAGTTTAGTTAGTTTAGTTAGTTTAGTTAGTTTAGTTAGTTTAGTTAGTTTAGTTAGTTTAGTTAGTTTAGTTAGTTTAGTTAGTTTAGTTAGTTTAGTTAGTTTAGTTAGTTTAGTTAGTTTAGTTAGTTTAGTTAGTTTAGTTAGTTTAGTTAGTTTAGTTAGTTTAGTTAGTTTAGTTAGTTTAGTTAGTTTAGTTAGTTTAGTTAGTTTAGTTAGTTTAGTTAGTTTAGTTAGTTTAGTTAGTTTAGTTAGTTTAGTTAGTTTAGTTAGTTTAGTTTAGTTAGTTTAGTTAGTTTAGTTAGTTTAGTTAGTTTAGTTAGTTTAGTTAGTTTAGTTAGTTTAGTTAGTTTAGTTAGTTTAGTTAGTTTAGTTAGTTTAGTTAGTTTAGTTAGTTTAGTTAGTTTAGTTAGTTTAGTTAGTTTAGTTAGTTTAGTTAGTTTAGTTAGTTTAGTTAGTTTAGTTAGTTTAGTTAGTTTAGTTAGTTTAGTTAGTTTAGTTAGTTTAGTTAGTTTAGTTAGTTTAGTTAGTTTAGTTAGTTTAGTTAGTTTAGTTAGTTTAGTTAGTTTAGTTAGTTTAGTTAGTTTAGTTAGTTCAGTTAGTTTAGTTAGTTTAGTTAGTTTAGTTAGTTTAGTTAGTTTAGTTAGTTTAGTTAGTTTAGTTAGTTTAGTTAGTTTAGTTAGTTTAGTTAGTTTAGTTAGTTTAGTTAGTTTAGTTAGTTTAGTTAGTTTAGTTAGTTTAGTTAGTTTAGTTAGTTTAGTTAGTTTAGTTAGTTTAGTTAGTTTAGTTAGTTTAGTTAGTTTAGTTAGTTAGTTAGTTAGTTTAGTTAGTTTAGTTAGTTTAGTTAGTTTAGTTAGTTTAGTTAGTTTAGTTAGTTTAGTTAGTTTAGTTAGTTTAGTTAGTTAGTTAGTTTAGTTAGTTTAGTTAGTTTAGTTAGTTTAGTTAGTTTAGTTAGTTTAGTTAGTTTAGTTAGTTTAGTTAGTTTAGTTAGTTTAGTTAGTTTAGTTAGTTTAGTTAGTTTAGTTAGTTTAGTTAGTTTAGTTAGTTTAGTTAGTTTAGTTAGTTTAGTTAGTTTAGTTAGTTTAGTTAGTTTAGTTAGTTTAGTTAGTTTAGTTAGTTTAGTTAGTTTAGTTAGTTTAGTTAGTTTAGTTAGTTTAGTTAGTTTAGTTAGTTTAGTTAGTTTAGTTAGTTTAGTTAGTTTAGTTAGTTTAGTTAGTTTAGTTAGTTTAGTTAGTTTAGTTAGTTTAGTTAGTTTAGTTAGTTTAGTTAGTTTAGTTAGTTTAGTTAGTTTAGTTAGTTTAGTTAGTTTAGTTAGTTTAGTTAGTTTAGTTAGTTTAGTTAGTTTAGTTAGTTTAGTTAGTTTAGTTAGTTTAGTTAGTTTAGTTAGTTTAGTTAGTTTAGTTAGTTTAGTTAGTTTAGTTAGTTTAGTTAGTTTAGTTAGTTTAGTTAGTTTAGTTAGTTTAGTTAGTTTAGTTAGTTTAGTTAGTTTAGTTAGTTTAGTTAGTTTAGTTAGTTTAGTTAGTTTAGTTAGTTTAGTTAGTTTAGTTAGTTTAGTTAGTTTAGTTAGTTTAGTTAGTTTAGTTAGTTTAGTTAGTTTAGTTAGTTTAGTTAGTTTAGTTAGTTTAGTTAGTTTAGTTAGTTTAGTTAGTTTAGTTAGTTTAGTTAGTTTAGTTAGTTTAGTTAGTTTAGTTAGTTTAGTTAGTTTAGTTAGTTTAGTTAGTTTAGTTAGTTTAGTTAGTTTAGTTAGTTTAGTTAGTTTAGTTAGTTTAGTTAGTTTAGTTAGTTTAGTTAGTTTAGTTAGTTTAGTTAGTTTAGTTAGTTTAGTTAGTTTAGTTAGTTTAGTTAGTTTAGTTAGTTTAGTTAGTTTAGTTAGTTTAGTTAGTTTAGTTAGTTTAGTTAGTTTAGTTAGTTTAGTTAGTTTAGTTAGTTTAGTTAGTTTAGTTAGTTTAGTTAGTTTAGTTAGTTTAGTTAGTTTAGTTAGTTTAGTTAGTTTAGTTAGTTTAGTTAGTTTAGTTAGTTTAGTTAGTTTAGTTAGTTTAGTTAGTTTAGTTAGTTTAGTTAGTTTAGTTAGATTAGTTAGTTTAGTTAGTTTAGTTAGTTTAGTTAGTTTAGTTAGTTTAGTTAGTTTAGTTAGTTTAGTTAGTTTAGTTAGTTTAGTTAGTTTAGTTAGTTTAGTTAGTTTAGTTAGTTTAGTTAGTTTAGTTAGTTTAGTTAGTTTAGTTAGTTTAGTTAGTTTAGTTAGTTTAGTTAGTTTAGTTAGTTTAGTTAGTTTAGTTAGTTTAGTTAGTTTAGTTAGTTTAGTTAGTTTAGTTAGTTTAGTTAGTTTAGTTAGTTTAGTTAGTTTAGTTAGTTTAGTTAGTTTAGTTAGTTTAGTTAGTTTAGTTAGTTTAGTTAGTTTAGTTAGTTTAGTTAGTTTAGTTAGTTTAGTTAGTTTAGTTAGTTTAGTTAGTTTAGTTAGTTTAGTTAGTTTAGTTAGTTTAGTTAGTTTAGTTAGTTTAGTTAGTTTAGTTAGTTTAGTTAGTTTAGTTAGTTTAGTTAGTTTAGTTAGTTTAGTTAGTTTAGTTAGTTTAGTTAGTTTAGTTAGTTTAGTTAGTTTAGTTAGTTTAGTTAGTTTAGTTAGTTTAGTTAGTTTAGTTAGTTTAGTTAGTTTAGTTAGTTTAGTTAGTTTAGTTAGTTTAGTTAGTTTAGTTAGTTTAGTTAGTTTAGTTAGTTTAGTTAGTTTAGTTAGTTTAGTTAGTTTAGTTAGTTTAGTTAGTTTAGTTAGTTTAGTTAGTTTAGTTAGTTTAGTTAGTTTAGTTAGTTTAGTTAGTTTAGTTAGTTTAGTTAGTTTAGTTAGTTTAGTTAGTTTAGTTAGTTTAGTTAGTTTAGTTAGTTTAGTTAGTTTAGTTAGTTTAGTTAGTTTAGTTAGTTTAGTTAGTTTAGTTAGTTTAGTTAGTTTAGTTAGTTTAGTTAGTTTAGTTAGTTTAGTTAGTTTAGTTAGTTTAGTTAGTTTAGTTAGTTTAGTTAGTTTAGTTAGTTTAGTTAGTTTAGTTAGTTTAGTTAGTTTAGTTAGTTTAGTTAGTTTAGTTAGTTTAGTTAGTTTAGTTAGTTTAGTTAGTTTAGTTAGTTTAGTTAGTTTAGTTAGTTTAGTTAGTTTAGTTAGTTTAGTTAGTTTAGTTAGTTTAGTTAGTTTAGTTAGTTTAGTTAGTTTAGTTAGTTTAGTTAGTTTAGTTAGTTTAGTTAGTTTAGTTAGTTTAGTTAGTTTAGTTAGTTTAGTTAGTTTAGTTAGTTTAGTTAGTTTAGTTAGTTTAGTTAGTTTAGTTAGTTTAGTTAGTTTAGTTAGTTTAGTTAGTTTAGTTAGTTTAGTTAGTTTAGTTAGTTTAGTTAGTTTAGTTAGTTTAGTTAGTTTAGTTAGTTTAGTTAGTTTAGTTAGTTTAGTTAGTTTAGTTAGTTTAGTTAGTTTAGTTAGTTTAGTTAGTTTAGTTAGTTTAGTTAGTTTAGTTAGTTTAGTTAGTTTAGTTAGTTTAGTTAGTTTAGTTAGTTTAGTTAGTTTAGTTAGTTTAGTTAGTTTAGTTAGTTTAGTTAGTTTAGTTAGTTTAGTTAGTTTAGTTAGTTTAGTTAGTTTAGTTAGTTTAGTTAGTTTAGTTAGTTTAGTTAGTTTAGTTAGTTTAGTTAGTTTAGTTAGTTTAGTTAGTTTAGTTAGTTTAGTTAGTTTAGTTAGTTTAGTTAGTTTAGTTAGTTTAGTTAGTTTAGTTAGTTTAGTTAGTTTAGTTAGTTTAGTTAGTTTAGTTAGTTTAGTTAGTTTAGTTAGTTTAGTTAGTTTAGTTAGTTTAGTTAGTTTAGTTAGTTTAGTTAGTTTAGTTAGTTTAGTTAGTTTAGTTAGTTTAGTTAGTTTAGTTAGTTTAGTTAGTTTAGTTAGTTTAGTTAGTTTAGTTAGTTTAGTTAGTTTAGTTAGTTTAGTTAGTTTAGTTAGTTTAGTTAGTTTAGTTAGTTTAGTTAGTTTAGTTAGTTTAGTTAGTTTAGTTAGTTTAGTTAGTTTAGTTAGTTTAGTTAGTTTAGTTAGTTTAGTTAGTTTAGTTAGTTTAGTTAGTTTAGTTAGTTTAGTTAGTTTAGTTAGTTTAGTTAGTTTAGTTAGTTTAGTTAGTTTAGTTAGTTTAGTTAGTTTAGTTAGTTTAGTTAGTTTAGTTAGTTTAGTTAGTTTAGTTAGTTTAGTTAGTTTAGTTAGTTTAGTTAGTTTAGTTAGTTTAGTTAGTTTAGTTAGTTTAGTTAGTTTAGTTAGTTTAGTTAGTTTAGTTAGTTTAGTTAGTTTAGTTAGTTTAGTTAGTTTAGTTAGTTTAGTTAGTTTAGTTAGTTTAGTTAGTTTAGTTAGTTTAGTTAGTTTAGTTAGTTTAGTTAGTTTAGTTAGTTTAGTTAGTTTAGTTAGTTTAGTTAGTTTAGTTAGTTTAGTTAGTTTAGTTAGTTTAGTTAGTTTAGTTAGTTTAGTTAGTTTAGTTAGTTTAGTTAGTTTAGTTAGTTTAGTTAGTTTAGTTAGTTTAGTTAGTTTAGTTAGTTTAGTTAGTTTAGTTAGTTTAGTTAGTTTAGTTAGTTTAGTTAGTTTAGTTAGTTTAGTTAGTTTAGTTAGTTTAGTTAGTTTAGTTAGTTTAGTTAGTTTAGTTAGTTTAGTTAGTTTAGTTAGTTTAGTTAGTTTAGTTAGTTTAGTTAGTTTAGTTAGTTTAGTTAGTTTAGTTAGTTTAGTTAGTTTAGTTAGTTTAGTTAGTTTAGTTAGTTTAGTTAGTTTAGTTAGTTTAGTTAGTTTAGTTAGTTTAGTTAGTTTAGTTAGTTTAGTTAGTTTAGTTAGTTTAGTTAGTTTAGTTAGTTTAGTTAGTTTAGTTAGTTTAGTTAGTTTAGTTAGTTTAGTTAGTTTAGTTAGTTTAGTTAGTTTAGTTAGTTTAGTTAGTTTAGTTAGTTTAGTTAGTTTAGTTAGTTTAGTTAGTTTAGTTAGTTTAGTTAGTTTAGTTAGTTTAGTTAGTTTAGTTAGTTTAGTTAGTTTAGTTAGTTTAGTTAGTTTAGTTAGTTTAGTTAGTTTAGTTAGTTTAGTTAGTTTAGTTAGTTTAGTTAGTTTAGTTAGTTTAGTTAGTTTAGTTAGTTTAGTTAGTTTAGTTAGTTTAGTTAGTTTAGTTAGTTTAGTTAGTTTAGTTAGTTTAGTTAGTTTAGTTAGTTTAGTTAGTTTAGTTAGTTTAGTTAGTTTAGTTAGTTTAGTTAGTTTAGTTAGTTTAGTTAGTTTAGTTAGTTTAGTTAGTTTAGTTAGTTTAGTTAGTTTAGTTAGTTTAGTTAGTTTAGTTAGTTTAGTTAGTTTAGTTAGTTTAGTTAGTTTAGTTAGTTTAGTTAGTTTAGTTAGTTTAGTTAGTTTAGTTAGTTTAGTTAGTTTAGTTAGTTTAGTTAGTTTAGTTAGTTTAGTTAGTTTAGTTAGTTTAGTTAGTTTAGTTAGTTTAGTTAGTTTAGTTAGTTTAGTTAGTTTAGTTAGTTTAGTTAGTTTAGTTAGTTTAGTTAGTTTAGTTAGTTTAGTTAGTTTAGTTAGTCTAGTTAGTTTAGTTAGTTTAGTTAGTTTAGTTAGTTTAGTTAGTTTAGTTAGTTTAGTTAGTTTAGTTAGTTTAGTTAGTTTAGTTAGTTTAGTTAGTTTAGTTAGTTTAGTTAGTTTAGTTAGTTTAGTTAGTTTAGTTAGTTTAGTTAGTTTAGTTAGTTAGTTAGTTTAGTTAGTTTAGTTAGTTTAGTTAGTTTAGTTAGTTTAGTTAGTTTAGTTAGTTTAGTTAGTTTAGTTAGTTTAGTTAGTTTAGTTAGTTTAGTTAGTTTAGTTAGTTTAGTTAGTTTAGTTAGTTTAGTTAGTTTAGTTAGTTTAGTTAGTTTAGTTAGTTTAGTTAGTTTAGTTAGTTTAGTTAGTTTAGTTAGTTTAGTTAGTTTAGTTAGTTTAGTTAGTTTAGTTAGTTTAGTTAGTTTAGTTAGTTTAGTTAGTTTAGTTAGTTTAGTTAGTTTAGTTAGTTTAGTTAGTTTAGTTAGTTTAGTTAGTTTAGTTAGTTTAGTTAGTTTAGTTAGTTTAGTTAGTTTAGTTAGTTTAGTTAGTTTAGTTAGTTTAGTTAGTTTAGTTAGTTTAGTTAGTTTAGTTAGTTTAGTTAGTTTAGTTAGTTTAGTTAGTTTAGTTAGTTTAGTTAGTTTAGTTAGTTTAGTTAGTTTAGTTAGTTTAGTTAGTTTAGTTAGTTTAGTTAGTTTAGTTAGTTTAGTTAGTTTAGTTAGTTTAGTTAGTTTAGTTAGTTTAGTTAGTTTAGTTAGTTTAGTTAGTTTAGTTAGTTTAGTTAGTTTAGTTAGTTTAGTTAGTTTAGTTAGTTTAGTTAGTTTAGTTAGTTTAGTTAGTTTAGTTAGTTTAGTTAGTTTAGTTAGTTTAGTTAGTTTAGTTAGTTTAGTTAGTTTAGTTAGTTTAGTTAGTTTAGTTAGTTTAGTTAGTTTAGTTAGTTTAGTTAGTTTAGTTAGTTTAGTTAGTTTAGTTAGTTTAGTTAGTTTAGTTAGTTTAGTTAGTTTAGTTAGTTTAGTTAGTTTAGTTAGTTTAGTTAGTTTAGTTAGTTTAGTTAGTTTAGTTAGTTTAGTTAGTTTAGTTAGTTTAGTTAGTTTAGTTAGTTTAGTTAGTTTAGTTAGTTTAGTTAGTTTAGTTAGTTTAGTTAGTTTAGTTAGTTTAGTTAGTTTAGTTAGTTTAGTTAGTTTAGTTAGTTTAGTTAGTTTAGTTAGTTTAGTTAGTTTAGTTAGTTTAGTTAGTTTAGTTAGTTTAGTTAGTTTAGTTAGTTTAGTTAGTTTAGTTAGTTTAGTTAGTTTAGTTAGTTTAGTTAGTTTAGTTAGTTTAGTTAGTTTAGTTAGTTTAGTTAGTTTAGTTAGTTTAGTTAGTTTAGTTAGTTTAGTTAGTTTAGTTAGTTTCGTTAGTTTAGTTAGTTTCGTTAGTTTAGTTAGTTTAGTTAGTTTAGTTAGTTTAGTTAGTTTAGTTAGTTTAGTTAGTTTAGTTAGTTTAGTTAGTTTAGTTAGTTTAGTTAGTTTAGTTAGTTTAGTTAGTTTAGTTAGTTTAGTTAGTTTAGTTAGTTTAGTTAGTTTAGTTAGTTTAGTTAGTTTAGTTAGTTTAGTTAGTTTAGTTAGTTTAGTTAGTTTAGTTAGTTTAGTTAGTTTAGTTAGTTTAGTTAGTTTAGTTAGTTTAGTTAGTTTAGTTAGTTTAGTTAGTTTAGTTAGTTTAGTTAGTTTAGTTAGTTTAGTTAGTTTAGTTAGTTTAGTTAGTTTAGTTAGTTTAGTTAGTTTAGTTAGTTTAGTTAGTTTAGTTAGTTTAGTTAGTTTAGTTAGTTTAGTTAGTTTAGTTAGTTTAGTTAGTTTAGTTAGTTTAGTTAGTTTAGTTAGTTTAGTTAGTTTAGTTAGTTTAGTTAGTTTAGTTAGTTTAGTTAGTTTAGTTAGTTTAGTTAGTTTAGTTAGTTTAGTTAGTTTAGTTAGTTTAGTTAGTTTAGTTAGTTTAGTTAGTTTAGTTAGTTTAGTTAGTTTAGTTAGTTTAGTTAGTTTAGTTAGTTTAGTTAGTTTAGTTAGTTTAGTTAGTTTAGTTAGTTTAGTTAGTTTAGTTAGTTTAGTTAGTTTAGTTAGTTTAGTTAGTTTAGTTAGTTTAGTTAGTTTAGTTAGTTTAGTTAGTTTAGTTAGTTTAGTTAGTTTAGTTAGTTTAGTTAGTTTAGTTAGTTTAGTTAGTTTAGTTAGTTTAGTTAGTTTAGTTAGTTTAGTTAGTTTAGTTAGTTTAGTTAGTTTAGTTAGTTTAGTTAGTTTAGTTAGTTTAGTTAGTTTAGTTAGTTTAGTTAGTTTAGTTAGTTTAGTTAGTTTAGTTAGTTTAGTTAGTTTAGTTAGTTTAGTTAGTTTAGTTAGTTTAGTTAGTTTAGTTAGTTTAGTTAGTTTAGTTAGTTTAGTTAGTTTAGTTAGTTTAGTTAGTTTAGTTAGTTTAGTTAGTTTAGTTAGTTTAGTTAGTTTAGTTAGTTTAGTTAGTTTAGTTAGTTTAGTTAGTTTAGTTAGTTTAGTTAGTTTAGTTAGTTTAGTTAGTTTAGTTAGTTTAGTTAGTTTAGTTAGTTTAGTTAGTTTAGTTAGTTTAGTTAGTTTAGTTAGTTTAGTTAGTTTAGTTAGTTTAGTTAGTTTAGTTAGTTTAGTTAGTTTAGTTAGTTTAGTTAGTTTAGTTAGTTTAGTTAGTTTAGTTAGTTTAGTTAGTTTAGTTAGTTTAGTTAGTTTAGTTAGTTTAGTTAGTTTAGTTAGTTTAGTTAGTTTAGTTAGTTTAGTTAGTTTAGTTAGTTTAGTTAGTTTAGTTAGTTTAGTTAGTTTAGTTAGTTTAGTTAGTTTAGTTAGTTTAGTTAGTTTAGTCAGTTTAGTTAGTTTAGTTAGTTTAGTTAGTTTAGTTAGTTTAGTTAGTTTAGTTAGTTTAGTTAGTTTAGTTAGTTTAGTTAGTTTAGTTAGTTTAGTTAGTTTAGTTAGTTTAGTTAGTTTAGTTAGTTTAGTTAGTTTAGTTAGTTTAGTTAGTTTAGTTAGTTTAGTTAGTTTAGTTAGTTTAGTTAGTTTAGTTAGTTTAGTTAGTTTAGTTAGTTTAGTTAGTTTAGTTAGTTTAGTTAGTTTAGTTAGTTTAGTTAGTTTAGTTAGTTTAGTTAGTTTAGTTAGTTTAGTTAGTTTAGTTAGTTTAGTTAGTTTAGTTAGTTTAGTTAGTTTAGTTAGTTTAGTTAGTTTAGTTAGTTTAGTTAGTTTAGTTAGTTTAGTTAGTTTAGTTAGTTTAGTTAGTTTAGTTAGTTTAGTTAGTTTAGTTAGTTTAGTTAGTTTAGTTAGTTTAGTTAGTTTAGTTAGTTTAGTTAGTTTAGTTAGTTTAGTTAGTTTAGTTAGTTTAGTTAGTTTAGTTAGTTTAGTTAGTTTAGTTAGTTTAGTTAGTTTAGTTAGTTTAGTTAGTTTAGTTAGTTTAGTTAGTTTAGTTAGTTTAGTTAGTTTAGTTAGTTTAGTTAGTTTAGTTAGTTTAGTTAGTTTAGTTAGTTTAGTTAGTTTAGTTAGTTTAGTTAGTTTAGTTAGTTTAGTTAGTTTCGTTAGTTTAGTTAGTTTAGTTAGTTTAGTTAGTTTAGTTAGTTTAGTTAGTTTAGTTAGTTTAGTTAGTTTAGTTAGTTTAGTTAGTTTAGTTAGTTTAGTTAGTTTAGTTAGTTTAGTTAGTTTAGTTAGTTTAGTTAGTTTAGTTAGTTTAGTTAGTTTAGTTAGTTTAGTTAGTTTAGTTAGTTTAGTTAGTTTAGTTAGTTTAGTTAGTTTAGTTAGTTTAGTTAGTTTAGTTAGTTTAGTTAGTTTAGTTAGTTTAGTTAGTTTAGTTAGTTTAGTTAGTTTAGTTAGTTTAGTTAGTTTAGTTAGTTTAGTTAGTTTAGTTAGTTTAGTTAGTTTAGTTAGTTTAGTTAGTTTAGTTAGTTTAGTTAGTTTAGTTAGTTTAGTTAGTTTAGTTAGTTTAGTTAGTTTAGTTAGTTTAGTTAGTTTAGTTAGTTTAGTTAGTTTAGTTAGTTTAGTTAGTTTAGTTAGTTTAGTTAGTTTAGTTAGTTTAGTTAGTTTAGTTAGTTTAGTTAGTTTAGTTAGTTTAGTTAGTTTAGTTAGTTTAGTTAGTTTAGTTAGTTTAGTTAGTTTAGTTAGTTTAGTTAGTTTAGTTAGTTTAGTTAGTTTAGTTAGTTTAGTTAGTTTAGTTAGTTTAGTTAGTTTAGTTAGTTTAGTTAGTTTAGTTAGTTTAGTTAGTTTAGTTAGTTTAGTTAGTTTAGTTAGTTTAGTTAGTTTAGTTAGTTTAGTTAGTTTAGTTAGTTTAGTTAGTTTAGTTAGTTTAGTTAGTTTAGTTAGTTTAGTTAGTTTAGTTAGTTTAGTTAGTTTAGTTAGTTTAGTTAGTTTAGTTAGTTTAGTTAGTTTAGTTAGTTTAGTTAGTTCAGTTAGTTTAGTTAGTTTAGTTAGTTTAGTTAGTTTAGTTAGTTTAGTTAGTTTAGTTAGTTTAGTTAGTTTAGTTAGTTTAGTTAGTTTAGTTAGTTTAGTTAGTTTAGTTAGTTTAGTTAGTTTAGTTAGTTTAGTTAGTTTAGTTAGTTTAGTTAGTTTAGTTAGTTTAGTTAGTTTAGTTAGTTTAGTTAGTTTAGTTAGTTTAGTTAGTTTAGTTAGTTTAGTTAGTTTAGTTAGTTTAGTTAGTTTAGTTAGTTTAGTTAGTTTAGTTAGTTTAGTTAGTTTAGTTAGTTTAGTTAGTTTAGTTAGTTTAGTTAGTTTAGTTAGTTTAGTTAGTTTAGTTAGTTTAGTTAGTTTAGTTAGTTTAGTTAGTTTAGTTAGTTTAGTTAGTTTAGTTAGTTTAGTTAGTTTAGTTAGTTTAGTTAGTTTAGTTAGTTTAGTTAGTTTAGTTAGTTTAGTTAGTTTAGTTAGTTTAGTTAGTTTAGTTAGTTTAGTTAGTTTAGTTAGTTTAGTTAGTTTAGTTAGTTGAGTTAGTTTAGTTAGTTTAGTTAGTTTAGTTAGTTTAGTTAGTTTAGTTAGTTTAGTTAGTTTAGTTAGTTTAGTTAGTTTAGTTAGTTTAGTTAGTTTAGTTAGTTTAGTTAGTTTAGTTAGTTTAGTTAGTTTAGTTAGTTTAGTTAGTTTAGTTAGTTTAGTTAGTTTAGTTAGTTTAGTTAGTTTAGTTAGTTTAGTTAGTTTAGTTAGTTTAGTTAGTTTAGTTAGTTTAGTTAGTTTAGTTAGTTTAGTTAGTTTAGTTAGTTTAGTTAGTTTAGTTAGTTTAGTTAGTTTAGTTAGTTTAGTTAGTTTAGTTAGTTTAGTTAGTTTAGTTAGTTTAGTTAGTTTAGTTAGTTTAGTTAGTTTAGTTAGTTTAGTTAGTTTAGTTAGTTTAGTTAGTTTAGTTAGTTTAGTTAGTTTAGTTAGTTTAGTTAGTTTAGTTAGTTTAGTTAGTTTAGTTAGTTTAGTTAGTTTAGTTAGTTTAGTTAGTTTAGTTAGTTTAGTTAGTTTAGTTAGTTTAGTTAGTTTAGTTAGTTTAGTTAGTTTAGTTAGTTTAGTTAGTTTAGTTAGTTTAGTTAGTTTAGTTAGTTTAGTTAGTTTAGTTAGTTTAGTTAGTTTAGTTAGTTTAGTTAGTTTAGTTAGTTTAGTTAGTTTAGTTAGTTTCGTTAGTTTAGTTAGTTTAGTTAGTTTAGTTAGTTTAGTTAGTTTAGTTAGTTTAGTTAGTTTAGTTAGTTTAGTTAGTTTAGTTAGTTTAGTTAGTTTAGTTAGTTTAGTTAGTTTAGTTAGTTTAGTTAGTTTAGTTAGTTTAGTTAGTTTAGTTAGTTTAGTTAGTTTAGTTAGTTTAGTTAGTTTAGTTAGTTTAGTTAGTTTAGTTAGTTTAGTTAGTTTAGTTAGTTTAGTTAGTTTAGTTAGTTTAGTTAGTTTAGTTAGTTTAGTTAGTTTAGTTAGTTTAGTTAGTTTAGTTAGTTTAGTTAGTTTAGTTAGTTTAGTTAGTTTAGTTAGTTTAGTTAGTTTAGTTAGTTTAGTTAGTTTAGTTAGTTTAGTTAGTTTAGTTAGTTTAGTTAGTTTAGTTAGTTTAGTTAGTTTAGTTAGTTTAGTTAGTTTAGTTAGTTTAGTTAGTTTAGTTAGTTTAGTTAGTTTAGTTAGTTTAGTTAGTTTAGTTAGTTTAGTTAGTTTAGTTAGTTTAGTTAGTTTAGTTAGTTTAGTTAGTTTAGTTAGTTTAGTTAGTTTAGTTAGTTTAGTTAGTTTAGTTAGTTTAGTTAGTTTAGTTAGTTTAGTTAGTTTAGTTAGTTTAGTTAGTTTAGTTAGTTTAGTTAGTTTAGTTAGTTTAGTTAGTTTAGTTAGTTTAGTTAGTTTAGTTAGTTTAGTTAGTTTAGTTAGTTTAGTTAGTTTAGTTAGTTTAGTTAGTTTAGTTAGTTTAGTTAGTTTAGTTAGTTTAGTTAGTTTAGTTAGTTTAGTTAGTTTAGTTAGTTTAGTTAGTTTAGTTAGTTTAGTTAGTTTAGTTAGTTTAGTTAGTTTAGTTAGTTTAGTTAGTTTAGTTAGTTTAGTTAGTTTAGTTAGTTTAGTTAGTTTAGTTAGTTTAGTTAGTTTAGTTAGTTTAGTTAGTTTAGTTAGTTTAGTTAGTTTAGTTAGTTTAGTTAGTTTAGTTAGTTTAGTTAGTTTAGTTAGTTTAGTTAGTTTAGTTAGTTTAGTTAGTTTAGTTAGTTTAGTTAGTTTAGTTAGTTTAGTTAGTTTAGTTAGTTTAGTTAGTTTAGTTAGTTTAGTTAGTTTAGTTAGTTTAGTTAGTTTAGTTAGTTTAGTTAGTTTAGTTAGTTTAGTTAGTTTAGTTAGTTTAGTTAGTTTAGTTAGTTTAGTTAGTTTAGTTAGTTTAGTTAGTTTAGTTAGTTTAGTTAGTTTAGTTAGTTTAGTTAGTTTAGTTAGTTTAGTTAGTTTAGTTAGTTTAGTTAGTTTAGTTAGTTTAGTTAGTTTAGTTAGTTTAGTTAGTTTAGTTAGTTTAGTTAGTTTAGTTAGTTTAGTTAGTTTAGTTAGTTTAGTTAGTTTAGTTAGTTTAGTTAGTTTAGTTAGTTTAGTTAGTTTAGTTAGTTTAGTTAGTTTAGTTAGTTTAGTTAGTTTAGTTAGTTTAGTTAGTTTAGTTAGTTTAGTTAGTTTAGTTAGTTTAGTTAGTTTAGTTAGTTTAGTTAGTTTAGTTAGTTTAGTTAGTTTAGTTAGTTTAGTTAGTTTAGTTAGTTTAGTTAGTTTAGTTAGTTTAGTTAGTTTAGTTAGTTTAGTTAGTTTAGTTAGTTTAGTTAGTTTAGTTAGTTTAGTTAGTTTAGTTAGTTTAGTTAGTTTAGTTAGTTTAGTTAGTTTAGTTAGTTTAGTTAGTTTAGTTAGTTTAGTTAGTTTAGTTAGTTTAGTTAGTTTAGTTAGTTTAGTTAGTTTAGTTAGTTTAGTTAGTTTAGTTAGTTTAGTTAGTTTAGTTAGTTTAGTTAGTTTAGTTAGTTTAGTTAGTTTAGTTAGTTTAGTTAGTTTAGTTAGTTTAGTTAGTTTAGTTAGTTTAGTTAGTTTAGTTAGTTTAGTTAGTTTAGTTAGTTTAGTTAGTTTAGTTAGTTTAGTTAGTTTAGTTAGTTTAGTTAGTTTAGTTAGTTTAGTTAGTTTAGTTAGTTTAGTTAGTTTAGTTAGTTTAGTTAGTTTAGTTAGTTTAGTTAGTTTAGTTAGTTTAGTTAGTTTAGTTAGTTTAGTTAGTTTAGTTAGTTTAGTTAGTTTAGTTAGTTTAGTTAGTTTAGTTAGTTTAGTTAGTTTAGTTAGTTTAGTTAGTTTAGTTAGTTTAGTTAGTTTAGTTAGTTTAGTTAGTTTAGTTAGTTTAGTTAGTTTAGTTAGTTTAGTTAGTTTAGTTAGTTTAGTTAGTTTAGTTAGTTTAGTTAGTTTAGTTAGTTTAGTTAGTTTAGTTAGTTTAGTTAGTTTAGTTAGTTTAGTTAGTTTAGTTAGTTTAGTTAGTTTAGTTAGTTTAGTTAGTTTAGTTAGTTTAGTTAGTTTAGTTAGTTTAGTTAGTTTAGTTAGTTTAGTTAGTTTAGTTAGTTTAGTTAGTTTAGTTAGTTTAGTTAGTTTAGTTAGTTTAGTTAGTTTAGTTAGTTTAGTTAGTTTAGTTAGTTTAGTTAGTTTAGTTAGTTTAGTTAGTTTAGTTAGTTTAGTTAGTTTAGTTAGTTTAGTTAGTTTAGTTAGTTTAGTTAGTTTAGTTAGTTTAGTTAGTTTAGTTAGTTTAGTTAGTTTAGTTAGTTTAGTTAGTTTAGTTAGTTTAGTTAGTTTAGTTAGTTTAGTTAGTTTAGTTAGTTTAGTTAGTTTAGTTAGTTTAGTTAGTTTAGTTAGTTTAGTTAGTTTAGTTAGTTTAGTTAGTTTAGTTAGTTTAGTTAGTTTAGTTAGTTTAGTTAGTTTAGTTAGTTTAGTTAGTTTAGTTAGTTTAGTTAGTTTAGTTAGTTTAGTTAGTTTAGTTAGTTTAGTTAGTTTAGTTAGTTTAGTTAGTTTAGTTAGTTTAGTTAGTT
The DNA here is from genome assembly GCA_944039245.1 of Nebria salina. Taxonomy (NCBI): domain Eukaryota; kingdom Metazoa; phylum Arthropoda; class Insecta; order Coleoptera; family Carabidae; genus Nebria; species Nebria salina. The sequence continues at coordinate 18,522 of CALUEK010000390.1, read as the reverse complement.
TAGTTAGTTTAGTTAGTTTAGTTAGTTTAGTTAGTTTAGTTAGTTTAGTTAGTTTAGTTAGTTTAGTTAGTTTAGTTAGTTTAGTTAGTTTAGTTAGTTTAGTTAGTTTAGTTAGTTTAGTTAGTTTAGTTAGTTTAGTTAGTTTAGTTAGTTTAGTTAGTTTAGTTAGTTTAGTTAGTTTAGTTAGTTTAGTTAGTTTAGTTAGTTTAGTTAGTTTAGTTAGTTTAGTTAGTTTAGTTAGTTTAGTTAGTTTAGTTAGTTTAGTTAGTTTAGTTAGTTTAGTTAGTTTAGTTAGTTTAGTTAGTTTAGTTAGTCTAGTTAGTTTAGTTAGTTTAGTTAGTTTAGTTAGTTTAGTTAGTTTAGTTAGTTTAGTTAGTTTAGTTAGTTTAGTTAGTTTAGTTAGTTTAGTTAGTTTAGTTAGTTTAGTTAGTTTAGTTAGTTTAGTTAGTTTAGTTAGTTTAGTTAGTTTAGTTAGTTTAGTTAGTTTAGTTAGTTTAGTTAGTTTAGTTAGTTTAGTTAGTTTAGTTAGTTTAGTTAGTTTAGTTAGTTTAGTTAGTTTAGTTAGTTTAGTTAGTTTAGTTAGTTTAGTTAGTTTAGTTAGTTTAGTTAGTTTAGTTAGTTTAGTTAGTTTAGTTAGTTTAGTTAGTTTAGTTAGTTTAGTTAGTTTAGTTAGTTTAGTTAGTTTAGTTAGTTTAGTTAGTTTAGTTAGTTTAGTTAGTTTAGTTAGTTTAGTTAGTTTAGTTAGTTTAGTTAGTTTAGTTAGTTTAGTTAGTTTAGTTAGTTTAGTTAGTTTAGTTAGTTTAGTTAGTTTAGATAGTTTAGTTAGTTTAGTTAGTTTAGTTAGTTTAGATAGTTTAGTTAGTTTAGTTAGTTTAGTTAGTTTAGTTAGTTTAGTTAGTTTAGTTAGTTTAGTTAGTTTAGTTAGTTTAGTTAGTTTAGTTAGTTTAGTTAGTTTAGTTAGTTTAGTTAGTTTAGTTAGTTTAGTTAGTTTAGTTAGTTTAGTTAGTTTAGTTAGTTTAGTTAGTTTAGTTAGTTTAGTTAGTTTAGTTAGTTTAGTTAGTTTAGTTAGTTTAGTTAGTTTAGTTAGTTTAGTTAGTTTAGTTAGTTTAGTTAGTTTAGTTAGTCTAGTTAGTTTAGTTAGTTTAGTTAGTTTAGTTAGTTTAGTTAGTTTAGTTAGTTTAGTTAGTTTAGTTAGTTTAGTTAGTTTAGTTAGTTTAGTTAGTTTAGTTAGTTTAGTTAGTTTAGTTAGTTTAGTTAGTTTAGTTAGTTTAGTTAGTTTAGTTAGTTTAGTTAGTTTAGTTAGTTTAGTTAGTTTAGTTAGTTTAGTTAGTTTAGTTAGTTTAGTTAGTTTAGTTAGTTTAGTTAGTTTAGTTAGTTTAGTTAGTTTAGTTAGTTTAGTTAGTTTAGTTAGTTTAGTTAGTTTAGTTAGTTTAGTTAGTTTAGTTAGTTTAGTTAGTTTAGTTAGTTTAGTTAGTTTAGTTAGTTTAGTTAGTTTAGTTAGTTTAGTTAGTTTAGTTAGTTTAGTTAGTTTAGTTAGTTTAGTTAGTTTAGTTAGTTTAGTTAGTTTAGTTAGTTTAGTTAGTTTAGTTAGTTTAGTTAGTTTAGTTAGTTTAGTTAGTTTAGTTAGTTTAGTTAGTTTAGTTAGTTTAGTTAGTTTAGTTAGTTTAGTTAGTTTAGTTAGTTTAGTTAGTTTAGTTAGTTTAGTTAGTTTAGTTAGTTTAGTTAGTTTAGTTAGTTTAGTTAGTTTAGTTAGTTTAGTTAGTTTAGTTAGTTTAGTTAGTTTAGTTAGTTTAGTTAGTTTAGTTAGTTTAGTTAGTTTAGTTAGTTTAGTTAGTTTAGTTAGTTTAGTTAGTTTAGTTAGTTTAGTTAGTTTAGTTAGTTTAGTTAGTTTAGTTAGTTTAGTTAGTTTAGTTAGTTTAGTTAGTTTAGTTAGTTTAGTTAGTTTAGTTAGTTTAGTTAGTTTAGTTAGTTTAGTTAGTTTAGTTAGTTTAGTTAGTTTAGTTAGTTTAGTTAGTTTAGTTAGTTTAGTTAGTTTAGTTAGTTTAGTTAGTTTAGTTAGTTTAGTTAGTTTAGTTAGTTTAGTTAGTTTAGTTAGTTTAGTTAGTTTAGTTAGTTTAGTTAGTTTAGTTAGTTTAGTTAGTTTAGTTAGTTTAGTTAGTTTCGTTAGTTTAGTTAGTTTAGTTAGTTTAGTTAGTTTAGTTAGTTTAGTTAGTTTAGTTAGTTTAGTTAGTTTAGTTAGTTTAGTTAGTTTAGTTAGTTTAGTTAGTTTAGTTAGTTTAGTTAGTTTAGTTAGTTTAGTTAGTTTAGTTAGTTTAGTTAGTTTAGTTAGTTTAGTTAGTTTAGTTAGTTTAGTTAGTTTAGTTAGTTTAGTTAGTTTAGTTAGTTTAGTTAGTTTAGTTAGTTTAGTTAGTTTAGTTAGTTTAGTTAGTTTAGTTAGTTTAGTTAGTTTAGTTAGTTTAGTTAGTTTAGTTAGTTTAGTTAGTTTAGTTAGTTTAGTTAGTTTAGTTAGTTTAGTTAGTTTAGTTAGTTTAGTTAGTTTAGTTAGTTTAGTTAGTTTAGTTAGTTTAGTTAGTTTAGTTAGTTTAGTTAGTTTAGTTAGTTTAGTTAGTTTAGTTAGTTTAGTTAGTTTAGTTAGTTTAGTTAGTTTAGTTAGTTTAGTTAGTTTAGTTAGTTTAGTTAGTTTAGTTAGTTTAGTTAGTTTAGTTAGTTTAGTTAGTTTAGTTAGTTTAGTTAGTTTAGTTAGTTTAGTTAGTTTAGTTAGTTTAGTTAGTTTAGTTAGTTTAGTTAGTTTAGTTAGTTTAGTTAGTTTAGTTAGTTTAGTTAGTTTAGTTAGTTTAGTTAGTTTAGTTAGTTTAGTTAGTTTAGTTAGTTTAGTTAGTTTAGTTAGTTTAGTTAGTTTAGTTAGTTTAGTTAGTTTAGTTAGTTTAGTTAGTTTAGTTAGTTTAGTTAGTTTAGTTAGTTTAGTTAGTTTAGTTAGTTTAGTTAGTTTAGTTAGTTTAGTTAGTTTAGTTAGTTTAGTTAGTTTAGTTAGTTTAGTTAGTTTAGTTAGTTTAGTTAGTTTAGTTAGTTTAGTTAGTTTAGTTAGTTTAGTTAGTTTAGTTAGTTTAGTTAGTTTAGTTAGTTTAGTTAGTTTAGTTAGTTTAGTTAGTTTAGTTAGTTTAGTTAGTTTAGTTAGTTTAGTTAGTTTAGTTAGTTTAGTTAGTTTAGTTAGTTTAGTTAGTTTAGTTAGTTTAGTTAGTTTAGTTAGTTTAGTTAGTTTAGTTAGTTTAGTTAGTTTAGTTAGTTTAGTTAGTTTAGTTAGTTTAGTTAGTTTAGTTAGTTTAGTTAGTTTAGTTAGTTTAGTTAGTTTAGTTAGTTTAGTTAGTTTAGTTAGTTTAGTTAGTTTAGTTAGTTTAGTTAGTTTAGTTAGTTTAGTTAGTTTAGTTAGTTTAGTTAGTTTAGTTAGTTTAGTTAGTTTAGTTAGTTTAGTTAGTTTAGTTAGTTTAGTTAGTTTAGTTAGTTTAGTTAGTTTAGTTAGTTTAGTTAGTTTAGTTAGTTTAGTTAGTTTAGTTAGTTTAGTTAGTTTAGTTAGTTTAGTTAGTTTAGTTAGTTTAGTTAGTTTAGTTAGTTTAGTTAGTTTAGTTAGTTTAGTTAGTTTAGTTAGTTTAGTTAGTTTAGTTAGTTTAGTTAGTTTAGTTAGTTTAGTTAGTTTAGTTAGTTTAGTTAGTTTAGTTAGTTTAGTTAGTTTAGTTAGTTTAGTTAGTTTAGTTAGTTTAGTTAGTTTAGTTAGTTTAGTTAGTTTAGTTAGTTTAGTTAGTTTAGTTAGTTTAGTTAGTTTAGTTAGTTTAGTTAGTTTAGTTAGTTTAGTTAGTTTAGTTAGTTTAGTTAGTTTAGTTAGTTTAGTTAGTTTAGTTAGTTTAGTTAGTTTAGTTAGTTTAGTTAGTTTAGTTAGTTTTTTAGTTAGTTTAGTTAGTTTAGTTAGTTTAGTTAGTTTAGTTAGTTAGTAGTTAGTTTAGTTAGTTTAGTTAGTTTAGTTAGTTTAGTTAGTTTAGTTAGTTTAGTTAGTTTAGTTAGTTTAGTTAGTTTAGTTAGTTTAGTTAGTTTAGTTAGTTTAGTTAGTTTAGTTAGTTTAGTTAGTTTAGTTAGTTTAGTTAGTTTAGTTAGTTTAGTTAGTTTAGTTAGTTTAGTTAGTTTAGTTAGTTTAGTTAGTTTAGTTAGTTTAGTTAGTTTAGTTAGTTTAGTTAGTTTAGTAGTTTAGTTAGTTTAGTTAGTTTAGTTAGTTTAGTTAGTTTAGTTAGTTTAGTTAGTTTAGTTAGTTTAGTTAGTTTTAGTTAGTTTAGTTAGTTTAGTTAGTTTAGTTAGTTTAGTTAGTTTAGTTAGTTTAGTTAGAGTAGTTAGTTTAGTTAGTTTAGTTAGTTTAGTTAGTTTAGTTAGTTTAGTTAGTTTAGTTAGTTTAGTTAGTTTAGTTGTTAGTTAGTTAGTTAGTTTAGTTAGTTTAGTTAGTTTAGTTAGTTTAGTTAGTTTAGTTAGTTTAGTTAGTTTAGTTAGTTTAGTTAGTTTAGTTAGTTTAGTTAGTTTAGTTAGTTTAGTTAGTTTAGTTAGTTTAGTTAGTTTAGTTAGTTTAGTTAGTTTAGTTAGTTTAGTTAGTTTAGTTAGTTTAGTTAGTTTAGTTAGTTTAGTTAGTTTAGTTAGTTTAGTTAGTTTAGTTAGTTTAGTTAGTTTAGTTAGTTTAGTTAGTTTAGTTAGTTTAGTTAGTTTAGTTAGTTTAGTTAGTTTAGTTAGTTTAGTTAGTTTAGTTAGTTTAGTTAGTTTAGTTAGTTTAGTTAGTTTAGTAGTTTAGTTAGTTTAGTTAGTTTAGTTAGTTTAGTTAGTTTAGTTAGTTTAGTTAGTTTAGTTAGTTTAGTTAGTTTAGTTAGTTTAGTTAGTTTAGTTAGTTTAGTTAGTTTAGTTAGTTTAGTTAGTTTAGTTAGTTTAGTTAGTTTAGTTAGTTTAGTTAGTTTAGTTAGTTTAGTTAGTTTAGTTAGTTTAGTTAGTTTAGTTAGTTTAGTTAGTTTAGTTAGTTTAGTTAGTTTAGTTAGTTTAGTTAGTTTAGTTAGTTTAGTTAGTTTAGTTAGTTTAGTTAGTTTAGTTAGTTTAGTTAGTTTAGTTAGTTTAGTTAGTTTAGTTAGTTTAGTTAGTTTAGTTAGTTTTAGTTAGTTTAGTTAGTTTAGTTAGTTTAGTTAGTTTAGTTAGTTTAGTTAGTTTAGTTAGTTTAGTTAGTTTAGTTAGTTTAGTTAGTTTAGTTAGTTTAGTTAGTTTAGTTAGTTTAGTTAGTTTAGTAGTTAGTTTTAGTTAGTTTAGTTAGTTTAGTTAGTTTAGTTAGTTTAGTTAGTTTAGTTAGTTTAGTTAGTTTAGTTAGTTTAGTTAGTTTAGTTAGTTTAGTTAGTTTAGTTAGTTTAGTTAGTTTAGTTAGTTTAGTTAGTTTAGTTAGTTTAGTTAGTTTAGTTAGTTTAGTTAGTTTAGTTAGTTTAGTTAGTTTAGTTAGTTTAGTTAGTTTAGTTAGTTTAGTTAGTTTAGTTAGTTTAGTTAGTTTAGTTAGTTTAGTTAGTTTAGTTAGTAGTTAGTTTAGTTAGTTTAGTTAGTTTAGTTAGTTTAGTTAGTTTAGTTAGTTTAGTTAGTTTAGTTAGTTTAGTTAGTTTAGTTAGTTTAGTTAGTTTAGTTAGTTTAGTTAGTTTAGTTAGTTTTAGTTAGTTTAGTTAGTTTAGTTAGTTTAGTTAGTTTAGTTAGTTTAGTTAGTTTAGTTAGTTTAGTTAGTTTAGTTAGTTTAGTTAGTTTAGTTAGTTTAGTTAGTTTAGTTAGTTTAGTTAGTTTAGTTAGTTTAGTTAGTTTAGTTAGTTTAGTTAGTTTAGTTAGTTTAGTTAGTTTAGTTAGTTTAGTTAGTTTAGTTAGTTTAGTTAGTTTAGTTAGTTTAGTTAGTTTAGTTAGTTTAGTTAGTTTAGTTAGTTTAGTTAGTTTAGTTAGTTTAGTTAGTTTAGTTAGTTTAGTTAGTTTAGTTAGTTTAGTTAGTTTAGTTAGTTTAGTTAGTTTAGTTAGTTTAGTTAGTTTAGTTTAGTTTAGTTAGTTTAGTTAGTTTAGTTAGTTTAGTTAGTTTAGTTAGTAGTAGTTAGTTAGTTTAGTTAGTTTAGTTAGTTTAGTTAGTTTAGTTAGTTTAGTTAGTTTAGTTAGTTTAGTTTGTTAGTTAGTTTAGTTAGTTTAGTTAGTTTAGTTAGTTTAGTTAGTTTAGTTAGTTTAGTTAGTTTAGTTAGTTTAGTTAGTTTAGTTAGTTTAGTTAGTTTAGTTAGTTTAGTTAGTTTAGTTAGTTTAGTTAGTTTAGTTAGTTTAGTTAGTTTAGTTAGTTTAGTTAGTTTAGTTAGTTTAGTTAGTTTAGTTAGTTTAGTTAGTTTAGTTAGTTTAGTTAGTTTAGTTAGTTTAGTTAGTTTAGTTAGTTTAGTTAGTTTAGTTAGTTTAGTTAGTTTAGTTAGTTTAGTTAGTTTAGTTAGTTTAGTTAGTTTAGTTAGTTAGTTTAGTTTGTTAGTTTAGTTAGTTTAGTTAGTTTAGTTAGTTTAGTTAGTTTAGTTAGTTTAGTTAGTTTAGTTAGTTTAGTTAGTTTAGTTAGTTTAGTTAGTTTAGTTAGTTTAGTTAGTTTAGTTAGTTTAGTTAGTTTAGTTAGTTTAGTTAGTTTAGTTAGTTAGTTTAGTTAGTTTAGTAGTTTTAGTTAGTTTAGTTAGTTTAGTTAGTTTAGTTAGTTTAGTTAGTTTAGTTAGTTTAGTTAGTTTAGTTAGTTTAGTAGTTTAGTTAGTTTAGTTAGTTTAGTTAGTTTAGTTAGTTAGTTAGTTTAGTTAGTTTAGTTAGTTTAGTTAGTTTAGTTAGTTTAGTTAGTTTAGTTAGTTTAGTTAGTTTAGTTAGTTTAGTTAGTTTAGTTAGTTTAGTTAGTTTAGTTAGTTTAGTTAGTTAGTTAGTTTAGTTAGTTTAGTTAGTTTAGTTAGTTTAGTTAGTTTAGTTAGTTTAGTTAGTTTAGTTAGTTTAGTTAGTTTAGTTAGTTTAGTTAGTTTAGTTAGTTTAGTTAGTTTAGTTAGTTTAGTTAGTTTAGTTAGTTTAGTTAGTTTAGTTAGTTTAGTTAGTTTAGTTAGTTTAGTTAGTTTAGTTAGTTTAGTTAGTTTAGTTAGTTTAGTTTGTTTAGTTAGTTTAGTTAGTTTAGTTAGTTTAGTTAGTTTAGTAGTTTAGTTAGTTTAGTTAGTTTAGTTAGTTTAGTTAGTTTAGTTAGTTTAGTTAGTTTAGTTAGTTTAGTTAGTTTAGTTAGTTTAGTTAGTTTAGTTAGTTTAGTTAGTTTAGTTAGTTTAGTTTAGTTTAGTTAGTTTAGTTAGTTTAGTTTAGTTAGTTTAGTTAGTTTAGTTAGTTTAGTTTGTTTAGTTAGTTTAGTTAGTTTAGTTAGTTTAAGTTAGTTTAGTTAGTTAGTTAGTTTAGTTAGTTTAGTTAGTTTAGTTAGTTTAGTTAGTTTAGTTAGTTTAGTTAGTTTAGTTAGTTTAGTTAGTTTAGTTAGTTTAGTTAGTTTAGTTAGTTTAGTTAGTTTAGTTAGTTTAGTTAGTTTAGTTAGTTTAGTTAGTTTAGTTAGTTTAGTTAGTTTAGTTAGTTTAGTTAGTTTAGTTAGTTTAGTTAGTTTAGTTAGTTTAGTTAGTTTAGTTAGTTTAGTTAGTTTAGTTAGTTTAGTTAGTTTAGTTAGTTTCGTTAGTTTAGTTAGTTTAGTTAGTTTAGTTAGTTTAGTTAGTTTAGTTAGTTTAGTTAGTTTAGTTAGTTTAGTTAGTTTAGTTAGTTTAGTTAGTTTAGTTAGTTTAGTTAGTTTAGTTAGTTTAGTTAGTTTAGTTAGTTTAGTTAGTTTAGTTAGTTTAGTTAGTTTAGTTAGTTTAGTTAGTTTAGTTAGTTTAGTTAGTTTAGTTAGTTTAGTTAGTTTAGTTAGTTTAGTTAGTTTAGTTAGTTTAGTTAGTTTAGTTAGTTTAGTTAGTTTAGTTAGTTTAGTTAGTTTAGTTAGTTTAGTTAGTTTAGTTAGTTTAGTTAGTTTAGTTAGTTTAGTTAGTTTAGTTAGTTTAGTTAGTTTAGTTAGTTTAGTTAGTTTAGTTAGTTTAGTTAGTTTAGTTAGTTTAGTTAGTTTAGTTAGTTTAGTTAGTTTAGTTAGTTTAGTTAGTTTAGTTAGTTTAGTTAGTTTAGTTAGTTTAGTTAGTTTAGTTAGTTTAGTTAGTTTAGTTAGTTTAGTTAGTTTAGTTAGTTTAGTTAGTTTAGTTAGTTTAGTTAGTTTAGTTAGTTTAGTTAGTTTAGTTAGTTTAGTTAGTTTAGTTAGTTTAGTTAGTTTAGTTAGTTTAGTTAGTTTAGTTAGTTTAGTTAGTTTAGTTAGTTTAGTTAGTTTAGTTAGTTTAGTTAGTTTAGTTAGTTTAGTTAGTTTAGTTAGTTTAGTTAGTTTAGTTAGTTTAGTTAGTTTAGTTAGTTTAGTTAGTTTAGTTAGTTTAGTTAGTTTAGTTAGTTTAGTTAGTTTAGTTAGTTCAGTTAGTTTAGTTAGTTTAGTTAGTTTAGTTAGTTTAGTTAGTTTAGTTAGTTTAGTTAGTTTAGTTAGTTTAGTTAGTTTAGTTAGTTTAGTTAGTTTAGTTAGTTTAGTTAGTTTAGTTAGTTTAGTTAGTTTAGTTAGTTTAGTTAGTTTAGTTAGTTTAGTTAGTTTAGTTAGTTTAGTTAGTTTAGTTAGTTTAGTTAGTTTAGTTAGTTTAGTTAGTTTAGTTAGTTTAGTTAGTTTAGTTAGTTTAGTTAGTTTAGTTAGTTTAGTTAGTTTAGTTAGTTTAGTTAGTTTAGTTAGTTTAGTTAGTTTAGTTAGTTTAGTTAGTTTAGTTAGTTTAGTTAGTTTAGTTAGTTTAGTTAGTTTAGTTAGTTTAGTTAGTTTAGTTAGTTTAGTTAGTTTAGTTAGTTTAGTTAGTTTAGTTAGTTTAGTTAGTTTAGTTAGTTTAGTTAGTTTAGTTAGTTTAGTTAGTTTAGTTAGTTTAGTTAGTTTAGTTAGTTTAGTTAGTTTAGTTAGTTTAGTTAGTTTAGTTAGTTTAGTTAGTTTAGTTAGTTTAGTTAGTTTAGTTAGTTTAGTTAGTTTAGTTAGTTTAGTTAGTTTAGTTAGTTTAGTTAGTTTAGTTAGTTTAGTTAGTTTAGTTAGTTTAGTTAGTTTAGTTAGTTTAGTTAGTTTAGTTAGTTTAGTTAGTTTAGTTAGTTTAGTTAGTTTAGTTAGTTTAGTTAGTTTAGTTAGTTTAGTTAGTTTAGTTAGTTTAGTTAGTTTAGTTAGTTTAGTTAGTTTAGTTAGTTTAGTTAGTTTAGTTAGTTTAGTTAGTTTAGTTAGTTTAGTTAGTTTAGTTAGTTTAGTTAGTTTAGTTAGTTTAGTTAGTTTAGTTAGTTTAGTTAGTTTAGTTAGTTTAGTTAGTTTAGTTAGTTTAGTTAGTTTAGTTAGTTTAGTTAGTTTAGTTAGTTTAGTTAGTTTAGTTAGTTTAGTTAGTTTAGTTAGTTTAGTTAGTTTCGTTAGTTTAGTTAGTTTAGTTAGTTTAGTTAGTTTAGTTAGTTTAGTTAGTTTAGTTAGTTTAGTTAGTTTAGTTAGTTTAGTTAGTTTAGTTAGTTTAGTTAGTTTAGTTAGTTTAGTTAGTTTAGTTAGTTTAGTTAGTTTAGTTAGTTTAGTTAGTTTAGTTAGTTTAGTTAGTTTAGTTAGTTTAGTTAGTTTAGTTAGTTTAGTTAGTTTAGTTAGTTTAGTTAGTTTAGTTAGTTTAGTTAGTTTAGTTAGTTTAGTTAGTTTAGTTAGTTTAGTTAGTTTAGTTAGTTTAGTTAGTTTAGTTAGTTTAGTTAGTTTAGTTAGTTTAGTTAGTTTAGTTAGTTTAGTTAGTTTAGTTAGTTTAGTTAGTTTAGTTAGTTTAGTTAGTTTAGTTAGTTTAGTTAGTTTAGTTAGTTTAGTTAGTTTAGTTAGTTTAGTTAGTTTAGTTAGTTTAGTTAGTTTAGTTAGTTTAGTTAGTTTAGTTAGTTTAGTTAGTTTAGTTAGTTTAGTTAGTTTAGTTAGTTTAGTTAGTTTAGTTAGTTTAGTTAGTTTAGTTAGTTTAGTTAGTTTAGTTAGTTTAGTTAGTTTAGTTAGTTTAGTTAGTTTAGTTAGTTTAGTTAGTTTAGTTAGTTTAGTTAGTTTAGTTAGTTTAGTTAGTTTAGTTAGTTTAGTTAGTTTAGTTAGTTTAGTTAGTTTAGTTAGTTTAGTTAGTTTAGTTAGTTTAGTTAGTTTAGTTAGTTTAGTTAGTTTAGTTAGTTTAGTTAGTTTAGTTAGTTTAGTTAGTTTAGTTAGTTTAGTTAGTTTAGTTAGTTTAGTTAGTTTAGTTAGTTTAGTTAGTTTAGTTAGTTTAGTTAGTTTAGTTAGTTTAGTTAGTTTAGTTAGTTTAGTTAGTTTAGTTAGTTTAGTTAGTTTAGTTAGTTTAGTTAGTTTAGTTAGTTTAGTTAGTTTAGTTAGTTTAGTTAGTTTAGTTAGTTTAGTTAGTTTAGTTAGTTTAGTTAGTTTAGTTAGTTTAGTTAGTTTAGTTAGTTTAGTTAGTTTAGTTAGTTTAGTTAGTTTAGTTAGTTTAGTTAGTTTAGTTAGTTTAGTTAGTTTAGTTAGTTTAGTTAGTTTAGTTAGTTTAGTTAGTTTAGTTAGTTTAGTTAGTTTAGTTAGTTTAGTTAGTTTAGTTAGTTTAGTTAGTTTAGTTAGTTTAGTTAGTTTAGTTAGTTTAGTTAGTTTAGTTAGTTTAGTTAGTTTAGTTAGTTTAGTTAGTTTAGTTAGTTTAGTTAGTTTAGTTAGTTTAGTTAGTTTAGTTAGTTTAGTTAGTTTAGTTAGTTTAGTTAGTTTAGTTAGTTTAGTTAGTTTAGTTAGTTTAGTTAGTTTAGTTAGTTTAGTTAGTTTAGTTAGTTTAGTTAGTTTAGTTAGTTTAGTTAGTCTAGTTAGTTTAGTTAGTTTAGTTAGTTTAGTTAGTTTAGTTAGTTTAGTTAGTTTAGTTAGTTTAGTTAGTTTAGTTAGTTTAGTTAGTTTAGTTAGTTTAGTTAGTTTAGTTAGTTTAGTTAGTTTAGTTAGTTTAGTTAGTTTAGTTAGTTTAGTTAGTTTAGTTAGTTTAGTTAGTTTAGTTAGTTTAGTTAGTTTAGTTAGTTTAGTTAGTTTAGTTAGTTTAGTTAGTTTAGTTAGTTTAGTTAGTTTAGTTAGTTTAGTTAGTTTAGTTAGTTTAGTTAGTTTAGTTAGTTTAGTTAGTTTAGTTAGTTTAGTTAGTTTAGTTAGTTTAGTTAGTTTAGTTAGTTTAGTTAGTTTAGTTAGTTTAGTTAGTTTAGTTAGTTTAGTTAGTTTAGTTAGTTTAGTTAGTTTAGTTAGTTTAGTTAGTTTAGTTAGTTTAGTTAGTTTAGTTAGTTTAGTTAGTTTAGTTAGTTTAGTTAGTTTAGTTAGTTTAGTTAGTTTAGTTAGTTTAGTTAGTTTAGTTAGTTTAGTTAGTTTAGTTAGTTTAGTTAGTTTAGTTAGTTTAGTTAGTTTAGTTAGTTTAGTTAGTTTAGTTAGTTTAGTTAGTTTAGTTAGTTTAGTTAGTTTAGTTAGTTTAGTTAGTTTAGTTAGTTTAGTTAGTTGAGTTAGTTTAGTTAGTTTAGTTAGTTTAGTTAGTTTAGTTAGTTTAGTTAGTTTAGTTAGTTTAGTTAGTTTAGTTAGTTTAGTTAGTTTAGTTAGTTTAGTTAGTTTAGTTAGTTTAGTTAGTTTAGTTAGTTTAGTTAGTTTAGTTAGTTTAGTTAGTTTAGTTAGTTTAGTTAGTTTAGTTAGTTTAGTTAGTTTAGTTAGTTTAGTTAGTTTAGTTAGTTTAGTTAGTTTAGTTAGTTTAGTTAGTTTAGTTAGTTTAGTTAGTTTAGTTAGTTTAGTTAGTTTAGTTAGTTTAGTTAGTTTAGTTAGTTTAGTTAGTTTAGTTAGTTTAGTTAGTTTAGTTAGTTTAGTTAGTTTAGTTAGTTTAGTTAGTTTAGTTAGTTTAGTTAGTTTAGTTAGTTTAGTTAGTTTAGTTAGTTTAGTTAGTTTAGTTAGTTTAGTTAGTTTAGTTAGTTTAGTTAGTTTAGTTAGTTTAGTTAGTTTAGTTAGTTTAGTTAGTTTAGTTAGTTTAGTTAGTTTAGTTAGTTTAGTTAGTTTAGTTAGTTTAGTTAGTTCAGTTAGTTTAGTTAGTTTAGTTAGTTTAGTTAGTTTAGTTAGTTTAGTTAGTTTAGTTAGTTTAGTTAGTTTAGTTAGTTTAGTTAGTTTAGTTAGTTTAGTTAGTTTCGTTAGTTTAGTTAGTTTAGTTAGTTTAGTTAGTTTAGTTAGTTTAGTTAGTTTAGTTAGTTTAGTTAGTTTAGTTAGTTTAGTTAGTTTAGTTAGTTTAGTTAGTTTAGTTAGTTTAGTTAGTTTAGTTAGTTTAGTTAGTTTAGTTAGTTTAGTTAGTTTAGTTAGTTTAGTTAGTTTAGTTAGTTTAGTTAGTTTAGTTAGTTTAGTTAGTTTAGTTAGTTTAGTTAGTTTAGTTAGTTTAGTTAGTTTAGTTAGTTTAGTTAGTTTAGTTAGTTTAGTTAGTTTAGTTAGTTTAGTTAGTTTAGTTAGTTTAGTTAGTTTAGTTAGTTTAGTTAGTTTAGTTAGTTTAGTTAGTTTAGTTAGTTTAGTTAGTTTAGTTAGTTTAGTTAGTTTAGTTAGTTTAGTTAGTTTAGTTAGTTTAGTTAGTTTAGTTAGTTTAGTTAGTTTAGTTAGTTTAGTTAGTTTAGTTAGTTTAGTTAGTTTAGTTAGTTTAGTTAGTTTAGTTAGTTTAGTTAGTTTAGTTAGTTTAGTTAGTTTAGTTAGTTTAGTTAGTTTAGTTAGTTTAGTTAGTTTAGTTAGTTTAGTTAGTTTAGTTAGTTTAGTTAGTTTAGTTAGTTTAGTTAGTTTAGTTAGTTTAGTTAGTTTAGTTAGTTTAGTTAGTTTAGTTAGTTTAGTTAGTTTAGTTAGTTTAGTTAGTTTAGTTAGTTTAGTTAGTTTAGTTAGTTTAGTTAGTTTAGTTAGTTTAGTTAGTTTAGTTAGTTTAGTTAGTTTAGTTAGTTTAGTTAGTTTAGTTAGTTTAGTTAGTTTAGTTAGTTTAGTTAGTTTAGTTAGTTTAGTTAGTTTAGTTAGTTTAGTTAGTTTAGTTAGTTTAGTTAGTTTAGTTAGTTTAGTTAGTTTAGTTAGTTTAGTTAGTTTAGTTAGTTTAGTTAGTTTAGTTAGTTTAGTTAGTTTAGTTAGTTTAGTTAGTTTAGTTAGTTTAGTTAGTTTAGTTAGTTTAGTTAGTTTAGTTAGTTTAGTTAGTTTAGTTAGTTTAGTTAGTTTAGTTACTTTAGTTAGTTTAGTTAGTTTAGTTAGTTTAGTTAGTTTAGTTAGTTTAGTTAGTTTAGTTAGTTTAGTTAGTTTAGTTAGTTTAGTTAGTTTAGTTAGTTTAGTTAGTTTAGTTAGTTTAGTTAGTTTAGTTAGTTTAGTTAGTTTAGTTAGTTTAGTTAGTTTAGTTAGTTTAGTTAGTTTAGTTAGTTTAGTTAGTTTAGTTAGTTTAGTTAGTTTAGTTAGTTTAGTTAGTTTAGTTAGTTTAGTTAGTTTAGTTAGTTTAGTTAGTTTAGTTAGTTTAGTTAGTTTAGTTAGTTTAGTTAGTTTAGTTAGTTTAGTTAGTTTAGTTAGTTTAGTTAGTTTAGTTAGTTTAGTTAGTTTAGTTAGTTTAGTTAGTTTAGTTAGTTTAGTTAGTTTAGTTAGTTTAGTTAGTTTAGTTAGTTTAGTTAGTTTAGTTAGTTTAGTTAGTTTAGTTAGTTTAGTTAGTTTAGTTAGTTTAGTTAGTTTAGTTAGTTTAGTTAGTTTAGTTAGTTTAGTTAGTTTAGTTAGTTTAGTTAGTTTAGTTAGTTTAGTTAGTTTAGTTAGTTTAGTTAGTTTAGTTAGTTTAGTTAGTTTAGTTAGTTTAGTTAGTTTAGTTAGTTTAGTTAGTTTAGTTAGTTTAGTTAGTTTAGTTAGTTTAGTTAGTTTAGTTAGTTTAGTTAGTTTAGTTAGTTTAGTTAGTTTAGTTAGTTTAGTTAGTTTAGTTAGTTTAGTTAGTTTAGTTAGTTTAGTTAGTTTAGTTAGTTTAGTTAGTTTAGTTAGTTTAGTTAGTTTAGTTAGTTTAGTTAGTTTAGTTAGTTTAGTTAGTTTAGTTAGTTTAGTTAGTTTAGTTAGTTTAGTTAGTTTGTTAGTTTAGTTAGTTTAGTTAGTTTAGTTAGTTTAGTTAGTTTAGTTAGTTTAGTTAGTTTAGTTAGTTTAGTTAGTTTAGTTAGTTTAGTTAGTTTAGTTAGTTTAGTTAGTTTAGTTAGTTTAGTTAGTTTAGTTAGTTTAGTTAGTTTAGTTAGTTTAGTTAGTTTAGTTAGTTTAGTTAGTTTAGTTAGTTTAGTTAGTTTAGTTTTAGTTAGTTTAGTTAGTTTAGTTAGTTTAGTTAGTTTAGTTAGTTTAGTTAGTTTAGTTAGTTTAGTTAGTTTAGTTAGTTTAGTTAGTTTAGTTAGTTTAGTTAGTTTAGTTAGTTTAGTTAGTTTAGTTAGTTTAGTTAGTTTAGTTAGTTTAGTTAGTTTAGTTAGTTTAGTTAGTTTAGTTAGTTTAGTTAGTTTAGTTAGTTTAGTTAGTTTAGTTAGTTTAGTTAGTTTAGTTAGTTTAGTTAGTTTAGTTAGTATAGTTAGTTTAGTTAGTTTAGTTAGTTTAGTTAGTTTAGTTAGTTTAGTTAGTTTAGTTAGTTTAGTTAGTTTAGTTAGTTTAGTTAGTTTAGTTAGTTTAGTTAGTTTAGTTAGTTTAGTTAGTTTAGTTAGTTTAGTTAGTTTAGTTAGTTTAGTTAGTTTAGTTAGTTTAGTTAGTTTAGTTAGTTTAGTTAGTTTAGTTAGTTAGTTAGTTTAGTTAGTTTAGTTAGTTTAGTTAGTTTAGTTAGTTTAGTTAGTTTAGTTAGTTTAGTTAGTTTAGTTAGTTTAGTTAGTTTAGTTAGTTAGTTAGTTTAGTTAGTTTAGTTAGTTTAGTTAGTTAGTTAGTTTAGTTAGTTTAGTTAGTTTAGTTAGTTTAGTTAGTTTAGTTAGTTTAGTTAGTTTAGTTAGTTTAGTTAGTTTAGTTAGTTTAGTTAGTTTAGTTAGTTTAGTTAGTTTAGTTAGTTTAGTTAGTTTAGTTAGTTTAGTTAGTTTAGTTAGTTTAGTTAGTTTAGTTAGTTTAGTTAGTTTAGTTAGTTAGTTAGTTTAGTTAGTTTAGTTAGTTTAGTTAGTTTAGTTAGTTTAGTTAGTTTAGTTAGTTTAGTTAGTTTAGTTAGTTTAGTTAGTTTAGTTAGTTTAGTTAGTTTAGTTAGTTTAGTTAGTTTAGTTAGTTTAGTTAGTTTAGTTAGTTTAGTTAGTTTAGTTAGTTTAGTTAGTTTAGTTAGTTTAGTTAGTTTAGTTAGTTAGTTAGTTTAGTTAGTTTAGTTAGTTTAGTTAGTTTAGTAGTTTAGTTAGTTTAGTTAGTTTAGTTAGTTTAGTTAGTTTAGTTAGTTTAGTTAGTTTAGTTAGTTTAGTTAGTTTAGTTAGTTTAGTTAGTTTAGTTAGTTTAGTTAGTTTAGTTAGTTTAGTTAGTTTAGTTAGTTTAGTTAGTTTAGTTAGTTTAGTTAGTTTAGTTAGTTTAGTTAGTTTAGTTAGTTTAGTTAGTTTAGTTAGTTTAGTTAGTTTAGTTAGTTTAGTTAGTTTAGTTAGTTTAGTTAGTTTAGTTAGTTTAGTTAGTTTAGTTAGTTTAGTTAGTTTAGTTAGTTTAGTTAGTTTAGTTAGTTTAGTTAGTTTAGTTAGTTTAGTTAGTTTAGTTAGTTTAGTTAGTTTAGTAGTTAGTTTAGTTAGTTTAGTTAGTTTAGTTAGTTTAGTTAGTTTAGTTAGTTAGTTAGTTTAGTTAGTTTAGTTAGTTTAGTTAGTTTAGTTAGTTTAGTTAGTTTAGTTAGTTTAGTTAGTTTAGTTAGTTTAGTTAGTAGTTTAGTTAGTTTAGTTAGTTTAGTTAGTTTAGTTAGTTTAGTTAGTTTAGTTAGTTTAGTTAGTTTAGTTAGTTTAGTTAGTTTAGTTAGTTTAGTTAGTTTAGTTAGTTTAGTTAGTTTAGTTAGTTTAGTTAGTTTAGTTAGTTTAGTTAGTTTAGTTAGTTTAGTTAGTTTAGTTAGTTTAGTTAGTTTAGTTAGTTTAGTTAGTTTAGTTAGTTTAGTTAGTTTAGTTAGTTTAGTTAGTTTAGTTAGTTTTTAGTTAGTTTAGTTAGTTTAGTTAGTTTAGTTAGTTAGTTAGTTTAGTTAGTTTAGTTAGTTTAGTTTAGTTTAGTTAGTTTAGTTAGTTTAGTTAGTTTAGTTAGTTTAGTTAGTTTAGTTAGTTTAGTTAGTTTAGTTAGTTTAGTTAGTTTAGTTAGTTTAGTTAGTTTAGTTAGTTTAGTTAGTTTAGTTAGTTTAGTTAGTTTAGTTAGTTTAGTTAGTTTAGTTAGTTTAGTTAGTTTAGTTAGTTAGTTAGTTTAGTTAGTTAGTTAGTTTAGTTAGTTTAGTTAGTTTAGTTAGTTTAGTTAGTTTAGTTAGTTTAGTTAGTTTAGTTAGTTTAGTTAGTTTAGTTAGTTTAGTTAGTTTAGTTAGTTTAGTTAGTTTAGTTAGTTTAGTTAGTTTAGTTAGTTTAGTTAGTTTAGTTAGTTTAGTTAGTTAGTTAGTTTAGTTAGTTTAGTTAGTTTAGTTAGTTTAGTTAGTTTAGTTAGTTTAGTTAGTTTAGTTAGTTTAGTTAGTTTAGTTAGTTTAGTTAGTTTAGTTAGTTTAGTTAGTTTAGTTAGTTTAGTTAGTTTAGTTAGTTTAGTTAGTTTAGTTAGTTTAGTTAGTTTAGTTAGTTTAGTTAGTTTAGTTAGTTTAGTTAGTTTAGTTAGTTTAGTTAGTTTAGTTAGTTTAGTTAGTTTAGTTAGTTTAGTTAGTTTAGTTAGTTTAGTTAGTTTAGTTAGTTTAGTTAGTTAGTTAGTTTAGTTAGTTTAGTTAGTTTAGTTAGTTTAGTTAGTTTAGTTAGTTTAGTTAGTTTAGTTAGTTTAGTTAGTTTAGTTAGTTTAGTTAGTTTAGTTAGTTTAGTTAGTTTAGTTAGTTTAGTTAGTTTAGTTAGTTTAGTTAGTTTAGTTAGTTTAGTTAGTTTAGTTAGTTTAGTTAGTTTAGTTAGTTTAGTTAGTTTAGTTAGTTTAGTTAGTTTAGTTAGTTTAGTTAGTTTAGTTAGTTTAGTTAGTTTAGTTAGTTTAGTTAGTTTAGTTAGTTTAGTTAGTTTAGTTAGTTTAGTTAGTTTAGTTAGTTTAGTTAGTTTAGTTAGTTTAGTTAGTTTAGTTTAGTTAGTTAGTTAGTTATTTAGTTAGTTTAGTTAGTTAGTTAGTTTAGTTAGTTTAGTTATTTAGTTAGTTTAGTTAGTTTAGTTAGTTAGTTAGTTTAGTTAGTTAGTTAGTTTAGTTAGTTTAGTTTAGTTAGTTAGTTAGTTTAGTTAGTTTAGTTAGTTTAGTTAGTTTAGTTAGTTTAGTTAGTTTAGTTAGTTTAGTTAGTTTAGTTAGTTTAGTTAGTTTAGTTAGTTTAGTTAGTTTAGTTAGTTTAGTTAGTTTAGTTAGTTTAGTTAGTTTTAGTTAGTTTAGTTAGTTTAGTTAGTTTAGTTAGTTTAGTTAGTTTAGTTAGTTTAGTTAGTTTAGTTAGTTTAGTTAGTTTAGTTAGTTAGTTAGTTTAGTTAGTTTAGTTAGTTTAGTTAGTTTAGTTAGTTTAGTTAGTTTAGTTAGTTTAGTTAGTTTAGTTAGTTTAGTTAGTTTAGTTAGTTTAGTTAGTTTAGTTAGTTTAGTTAGTTTAGTTAGTTTAGTTAGTTTAGTTAGTTTAGTTAGTTTAGTTAGTTTAGTTAGTTTAGTTAGTTTAGTTAGTTTAGTTAGTTTAGTTAGTTTAGTTAGTTTAGTTAGTTTAGTTAGTTTAGTTAGTTTAGTTAGTTTAGTTAGTTTAGTTAGTTTAGTTAGTTTAGTTAGTTTAGTTAGTTTAGTTAGTTTAGTTAGTTTAGTTAGTTTAGTTAGTTTAGTTAGTTTAGTTTAGTTAGTTAGTTTAGTTAGTTTAGTTAGTTAGTTAGTTTAGTTAGTTTAGTTAGTTTAGTTAGTTTAGTTAGTTTAGTTAGTTTAGTTAGTTTAGTTAGTTTAGTTAGTTTAGTTAGTTTAGTTAGTTTAGTTAGTTTAGTTAGTTTAGTTAGTTTAGTTAGTTTAGTTAGTTTAGTTAGTTTAGTTAGTTTAGTTAGTTTAGTTAGTTTAGTTAGTTAGTTGTTTAGTTAGTTTAGTTAGTTTAGTTAGTTTAGTTAGTTTAGTTAGTTTAGTTAGTTAGTTAGTTTAGTTAGTTTAGTTAGTTAGTTTAGTTAGTTAGTTAGTTTAGTTAGTTTAGTTAGTTTAGTTAGTTTAGTTAGTTTAGTTAGTTTAGTTAGTTTAGTTAGTTTAGTTAGTTTAGTTAGTTTAGTTAGTTTAGTTAGTTTAGTTAGTTTAGTTAGTTTTAGTTAGTTTAGTTAGTTTAGTTAGTTTAGTTAGTTTAG
>CALUEK010000389.1:0-36508 GCA_944039245.1 Nebria salina | reverse complement strand
ACTAACTAAACTAACTAAACTAACTAAACTAACTAAACTAACTAAACTACTAAACTAACTAAACTAACTAAACTAACTAAACTAACTAAACTAACTAAACTAACTAAACTAAACTAACTAAACTAACTAAACTAACTAAACTAACTAAACTAACTAAACTAACTAACTAACTAAACTAACTAAACTAACTAAACTAACTAAACTAACTAAACTAACTAAACTAACTAAACTAACTAAACTAACTAAACTAACTAAACTAACTAAACTAACTAAACTAACTAAACTAACTAAACTAACTAAACTAACTAAACAACTAAACTAACTAAACTAACTAAACTAACTAAACTAACTAAACTAACTAAACTAACTAAACTAACTAAACTAACTAAACTAACTAAACTAACTAAACTAACTAAACTAACTAAACTAACTAAACTAACTAAACTAACTAAACTAACTAAACTAACTAAACTAACTAAACTAACTAAACTAACTAAACTAACTAAACTAACTAAACTAACTAAACTAACTAAACTAACTAAACTAACTAAACTAACTAAACTAACTAAACTAACTAAACTAACTAAACTAACTAAACTACTAAACTAACTAAACTAACTAAACTAACTAAACTACAAACTAACTAAACTAACTAAACTAACTAAACTAACTAAACTAACTAAACTAACTAAACTAACTAAACTAACTAAACTAACTAAACAACTAAATAACTAAATAACTAAACTAACTAACTAACTAAACTAACTAAACTAACTAAACAAACTAAACTAACTAAACTAACTAAACTAACTAAACTAACTAAACTAACTAAACTAACTAAACTAACTAAACTAACTAAACTAACTAAACTAACTAACTAACTAACTAACTAACTAACTAAACTAACTAAACTAACTAAACTAACTAAACTAACTAAACTAACTAAACTAACTAAACTAACTAAACTAACTAAACTAACTAAACTAACTAAACTAACTAAACTAACTAAACTAACTAAACTAACTAAACTAACTAAACTAACTAAACTAACTAAACTAACTAAACTAACTAAACTAACTAAACTACTAAACTAACTAAACTAACTAAACTAACTAAACTAACTAAACTAACTAAACTAACTAAACTAACTAAACTAACTAAACTAACTAAACTAACTAAACTAACTAAACTAACTAAACTAACTAAACTAACTAAACTAACTAAACTAACTAAACTAACTAAACTAACTAAACTAACTAAACTAACTAAACTAACTAAACTAACTAAACTAACTAAACTAACTAAACTAACTAAACTAACTAAACTAACTAAACTAACTAAACTAACTAAACTAACTAAACTAACTAAACTAACTAAACTAACTAAACTAACTAAACTAACTAAACTAACTAAACTAACTAAACTAACCAAACTAACTAAACTAACTAAACTAACTAAACTAACTAAACTAACTAAACTAACTAAACTAACTAAACTAACTAAACTAACTAAACTAACTAAACTAACTAAACTAACTAAACTAACTAAACTAACTAAACTAACTAAACTAACTAAACTAACTAAACTAACTAAACTAACTAAACTAACTAAACTAACTAAACTAACTAAACTAACTAAACTAACTAAACTAACTAAACTAACTAAACTAACTAAACTAACTAAACTAACTAAACTAACTAAACTAACTAAACTAACTAAACTAACTAAACTAACTAAACTAACTAAACTAACTAAACTAACTAAACTAACTAAACTAACTAAACTAACTAAACTAAACTAACTAAACTAACTAAACTAACTAAACTAACTAAACTAACTAAACTAACTAAACTAACTAAACTAACTAAACTAACTAAACTAACTAAACTAACTAAACTAACTAAACTAACTAAACTAACTAAACTAACTAAACTAACTAAACTAACTAAACTAACTAAACTAACTAAACTAACTAAACTAACTAAACTAACTAAACTAACTAAACTAACTAAACTAACTAAACTAACTAAACTAACTAAACTAACTAAACTAACTAAACTAACTAAACTAACTAAACTAACTAAACTAACTAAACTAACTAAACTAACTAAACTAACTAAACTAACTAAACTAACTAAACTAACTAAACTAACTAAACTAACTAACTAACTAAACTAACTAAACTAACTAAACTAACTAAACTAACTAAACTAACTAACTAACTACTAACTAAACTAACTAAACTAACTAAACTAACTAAACTAACTAAACTAACTAAACTAACTAAACTAACTAAACTAACTAAACTAACTAACTAACTAAACTAACTAAACTAACTAAACTAACTAAACTAACTAAAACTAACTAAACTAACAAACTAACTAACTAACTAACTAAACTAACTAAACTAACTAAACTAACTAAACTAACTAAACTAACTAAACTAACTAAACTAACTAAACTAACTAAACTAACTAAACTAACTAAACTAACTAAACTAACTAAACTAACTAAACTAACTAAACTAACTAAACTAACTAAACTAACTAAACTAACTAAACTAACTAAACTAACTAAACTAACTAAACTAACTAAACTAACTAAACTAACTAAACTAACTAAACTAACTAAACTAACTAAACTAACTAAACTAACTAAACTAACTAAACTAACTAAACTAACTAAACTAACTAAACTAACTAAACTAACTAAACTAACTACACTAACTAAACTAACTAAACTAACTAAACTAACTAAACTAACTAAACTAACTAAACTAACTAAACTAACTAAACTAACTAAACTAACTAAACTAACTAAACTAACTAAACTAACTAAACTAACTAAACTAACTAAACTAACTAAACTAACTAAACTAACTAAACTAACTAAACTAATAAACTAACTAAACTAACTAAACTAACTAAACTAACTAAACTAACTAAACTAACTAAACTAACTAAACTAACTAAACTAACTAAACTAACTAAACTAACTAAACTAACTAAACTAACTAAACTAACTAAACTAACTAAACTAACTAAACTAACTAAACTAACTAAACTAACTAAACTAACTAAACTAACTAAACTAACTAACTAAACTAACTAAACTAACTAAACTAACTAAACTAACTAAACTAACTAAACTAACTAACTAACTAAACTAACTAAACTAACTAAACTAACTAAACTAACTAAACTAACTAAACTAACTAAACTAACTAAACTAACTAAACTAACTAAACTAACTAAACTAACTAAACTAACTAAACTAACTAACTAACTAAACTAACTAAACTAACTAAACTAACTAAACTAACTAAACTAACTAAACTAACTAAACTAACTAAACTAACTAAACTAACTAAACTAACTAAACTAACTAAACTAACTAAACTAAACTAAACTAACTAAACTAACTAAACTAACTAAACTAACTAAAACTAACTAAACTAACTAAACTAACTAAACTAACTAAACTAACTAAACTAACTAAACTAACTAAACTAACTAACTAAACTAACTAAACTAACTAAACTAACTAACTAACTAACTAAACTACTAAACTAACTAAACTAACTAAACTAACTAAACTAACTAAACTAACTAAACTACAAACTAACTAAACTAACTAAACTAACTAAACTAACTAAACTAACTAAACTAACTAAACTAACTAAACTAACTAAACTAACTAAACTAACTAAAACTAACTAACAACTAACTAAACTAACTAAACTAACTAAACTAACTAAACTAACTAAACTAACTAAACTAACTAAACTAACTAAACTAACTAAACTAACTAAACTAACTAAACTAACTAAACTAACTAAACTAACTAAACTAACTAAACTAACTAAACTAACTAAACTAACTAAACTAACTAAACTAACTAAACTAACTAAACTAACTAAACTAACTAAACTAACTAAACTAACTAAACTAACTAAACTAACTAAACTAACTAAACTAACTAAACTAACTAAACTAACTAAACTAACTAAACTAACTAAACTAACTAAACTAACTAAACTAACTAAACTAACTAAACTAACTAAACTAACTAAACTAACTAAACTAAACTAACTAAACTAACTAAACTACAAACTAACTAAACTAACTAAACTAACTAAACTAACTAAACTAACTAAACTAACTAAACTAACTAAACTAACTAAACTAACTAAACTAACTAAACTAACTAAACTAACTAAACTAACTAACTAACTAAACTAACTAAACTAACTAAACTAACTAAACTAACTAAACTAACTAAACTAACTAAAACTAACTAAACTAACTAAACTAACTAAACTAACTAAACTAACTAAACTAACTAAACTAACTAAACTAACTAAACTAACTAAACTAACTAAACTAACTAAACTAACTAAACTAACTAAACTAACTAAACTAACTAAACTAACTAAACTAACTAAACTAACTAAACTAACTAAACTAACTAAACTAACTAAACTAACTAAACTAACTAAACTAACTAAACTAACTAAACTAACTAAACTAACTAAACTAACTAAACTAACTAAACTAACTAAACTAACTAAACTAACTAAACTAACTAAACTAACTAAACTAACTAAACTAACTAAACTAACTAAACTAACTAAACTAACTAAACTAACTAAACTAACTAAACTAACTAAACTAACTAAACTAACTAAACTAACTAAAACTAACTAAACTAACTAAACTAACTAAACTAACTAAACTAACTAAACTAACTAAACTAACTAACTAACTAAACTAACTAAACTAACTAAACTAACTAAACTAACTAAACTAACTAAACTAACTAAACTAACTAAACTAACTAAACTAACTAAACTAACTAAACTAACTAACTAACTAAACTAACTAAACTAACTAAACTAACTAAACTAACTAAACTAACTAAACTAACTAAACTAACTAAACTAACTAAACTAACTAAACTAACTAAACTAACTAAACTAACTAAACTAACTAAACTAACTAAACTAACTAAACTAACTAAACTAACTAAACTAACTAAACTAACTAAACTAACTAAACTAACTAAACTAACTAAACTAACTAAACTAACTAAACTAACTAAACTAACTAAACTAACTAAACTAACTAAACTAACTAAACTAACTAAACTAACTAAACTAACTAAACTAACTAAACTAACTAAACTAACTAAACTAACTAAACTAACTAAACTAACTAAACTAACTAAACTAACTAAACTAACTAAACTAACTAAACTAACTAAACTAACTAAACTAACTAAACTAACTAAACTAACTAAACTAACTAAACTAACTAAACTAACTAAACTAACTAAACTAACTAAACTAACTAAACTAACTAAACTAACTAAACTAACTAAACTAACTAAACTAACTAAACTAACTAAACTAACTAAACTAACTAAACTAACTAAACTAACTAAACTAACTAAACTAACTAAACTAACTAAACTAACTAAACTAACTAAACTAACTAAACTAACTAAACTAACTAAACTAACTAAACTAACTAAACTAACTAAACTAACTAAACTAACTAAACTAACTAAACTAACTAAACTAACTAAACTAACTAAACTAACTAAACTAACTAAACTAACTAAACTAACTAAACTAACTAAACTAACTAAACTAACTAAACTAACTAAACTAACTAAACTAACTAAACTAACTAAACTAACTAAACTAACTAAACTAACTAAACTAACTAAACTAACTAAACTAACTAAACTAACTAAACTAACTAAACTAACTAAACTAACTAAACTAACTAAACTAACTAAACTAACTAAACTAACTAAACTAACTAAACTAACTAAACTAACTAAACTAACTAAACTAACTAAACTAACTAAACTAACTAAACTAACTAAACTAACTAAACTAACTAAACTAACTAAACTAACTAAACTAACTAAACTAACTAAACTAACTAAACTAACTAAACTAACTAAACTAACTAAACTAACTAAACTAACTAAACTAACTAAACTAACTAAACTAACTAAACTAACTAAACTAACTAAACTAACTAAACTAACTAAACTAACTAAACTAACTAAACTAACTAAACTAACTAAACTAACTAAACTAACTAAACTAACTAAACTAACTAAACTAACTAAACTAACTAAACTAACTAGACTAACTAAACTAACTAAACTAACTAAACTAACTAAACTAACTAAACTAACTAAACTAACTAAACTAACTAAACTAACTAAACTAACTAAACTAACTAAACTAACTAAACTAACTAAACTAACTAAACTAACTAAACTAACTAAACTAACTAAACTAACTAAACTAACTAAACTAACTAAACTAACTAAACTAACTAAACTAACTAAACTAACTAAACTAACTAAACTAACTAAACTAACTAAACTAACTAAACTAACTAAACTAACTAAACTAACTAAACTAACTAAACTAACTAAACTAACTAAACTAACTAAACTAACTAAACTAACTAAACTAACTAAACTAACTAAACTAACTAAACTAACTAAACTAACTAAACTAACTAAACTAACTAAACTAACTAAACTAACTAAACTAACTAAACTAACTAAACTAACTAAACTAACTAAACTAACTAAACTAACTAAACTAACTAAACTAACTAAACTAACTAAACTAACTAAACTAACTAAACTAACTAAACTAACTAAACTAACTAAACTAACTAAACTAACTAAACTAACTAAACTAACTAAACTAAACTAAACTAACTAAACTAACTAAACTAACTAAACTAACTAAACTAACTAAACTAACTAAACTAACTAAACTAACTAAACTAACTAAACTAACTAAACTAACTAAACTAACTAAACTAACTAAACTAACTAAACTAACTAAACTAACTAAACTAACTAAACTAACTAAACTAACTAAACTAACTAAACTAACTAAACTAACTAAACTAACTAAACTAACTAAACTAACTAAACTAACTAAACTAACTAAACTAACTAAACTAACTAAACTAACTAAACTAACTAAACTAACTAAACTAACTAAACTAACTAAACTAACTAAACTAACTAAACTAACTAAACTAACTAAACTAACTAAACTAACTAAACTAACTAAACTAACTAAACTAACTAAACTAACTAAACTAACTAAACTAACTAAACTAACTAAACTAACTAAACTAACTAAACTAACTAAACTAACTAACTAACTAAACTAACTAAACTAACTAAACTAACTAAACTAACTAAACTAACTAAACTAACTAAACTAACTAAACTAACTAAACTAACTAAACTAACTAAACTAACTAAACTAACTAAACTAACTAAACTAACTAAACTAACTAAACTAACTAAACTAACTAAACTAACTAAACTAACTAAACTAACTAAACTAACTAAACTAACTAAACTAACTAAACTAACTAAACTGACTAAACTAACTAAACTAACTAAACTAACTAAACTAACTAAACTAACTAAACTAACTAAACTAACTAAACTAACTAAACTAACTAAACTAACTAAACTAACTAAACTAACTAAACTAACTAAACTAACTAAACTAACTAAACTAACTAAACTAACTAAACTAACTAAACTAACTAAACTAACTAAACTAACTAAACTAACTAAACTAACTAAACTAACTAAACTAACTAAACTAACTAAACTAACTAAACTAACTAAACTAACTAAACTAACTAAACTAACTAAACTAACTAAACTAACTAAACTAACTAAACTAACTAAACTAACTAAACTAACTAAACTAACTAAACTAACTAAACTAACTAAACTAACTAAACTAACTAAACTAACTAAACTAACTAAACTAACTAAACTAACTAAACTAACTAAACTAACTAAACTAACTAAACTAACTAAACTAACTAAACTAACTAAACTAACTAAACTAACTAAACTAACTAAACTAACTAAACTAACTAAACTAACTAAACTAACTAAACTAACTAAACTAACTAAACTAACTAAACTAACTAAACTAACTAACTAACTAACTAAACTAACTAAACTAACTAAACTAACTAAACTAACTAAACTAACTAAACTAACTAAACTAACTAAACTAACTAAACTAACTAAACTAACTAAACTAACTAAACTAACTAAACTAACTAAACTAACTAAACTAACTAAACTAACTAAACTAACTAAACTAACTAAACTAACTAAACTAACTAAACTAACTAAACTAACTAAACTAACTAAACTAACTAAACTAACTAAACTAACTAAACTAACTAAACTAACTAAACTAACTAAACTAACTAAACTAACTAAACTAACTAAACTAACTAAACTAACTAAACTAACTAAACTAACTAAACTAACTAAACTAACTAAACTAACTAAACTAACTAAACTAACTAACTAACTAAACTAACTAAACTAACTAAACTAACTAAACTAACTAAACTAACTAAACTAACTAAACTAACTAAACTAACTAAACTAACTAAACTAACTAAACTAACTAAACTAACTAAACTAACTAAACTAACTAAACTAACTAAACTAACTAAACTAACTAAACTAACTAAACTAACTAAACTAACTAAACTAACTAAACTAACTAAACTAACTAAACTAACTAAACTAACTAAACTAACTAAACTAACTAAACTAACTAAACTAACTAAACTAACTAAACTAACTAAACTAACTAAACTAACTAAACTAACTAAACTAACTAAACTAACTAAACTAACTAAACTAACTAAACTAACTAAACTAACTAAACTAACTAAACTAACTAAACTAACTAAACTAACTAAACTAACTAAACTAACTAAACTAACTAAACTAACTAAACTAACTAAACTAACTAAACTAACTAAACTAACTAAACTAACTAAACTAACTAAACTAACTAAACTAACTAAACTAACTAAACTAACTGAACTAACTAAACTAACTAAACTAACTAAACTAACTAAACTAACTAAACTAACTAAACTAACTAAACTAACTAAACTAACTAAACTAACTAAACTAACTAAACTAACTAAACTAACTAAACTAACTAAACTAACTAAACTAACTAAACTAACTAAACTAACTAAACTAACTAAACTAACTAAACTAACTAAACTAACTAAACTAACTAAACTAACTAAACTAACTAAACTAACTAAACTAACTAATCTAACTAAACTAACTAAACTAACTAAACTAACTAAACTAACTAAACTAACTAAACTAACTAAACTAACTAAACTAACTAAACTAACTAAACTAACTAAACTAACTAAACTAACTAAACTAACTAAACTAACTAAACTAACTAAACTAACTAAACTAACTAAACTAACTAAACTAACTAAACTAACTAAACTAACTAAACTAACTAAACTAACTAAACTAACTAAACTAACTAAACTAACTAAACTAACTAAACTAACTAAACTAACTAAACTAACTAAACTAACTAAACTAACTAAACTAACTAAACTAACTAAACTAACTAAACTAACTAAACTAACTAAACTAACTAAACTAACTAAACTAACTAAACTAACTAAACTAACTAAACTAACTAAACTAACTAAACTAACTAAACTAACTAACTAACTAAACTAACTAAACTAACTAAACTAACTAAACTAACTAAACTAACTAAACTAACTAAACTAACTAAACTAACTAAACTAACTAAACTAACTAAACTAACTAAACTAACTAAACTAACTAAACTAACTAAACTAACTAAACTAACTAAACTAACTAAACTAACTAAACTAACTAAACTAACTAAACTAACTAAACTAACTAAACTAACTAAACTAACTAAACTAACTAAACTAACTAAACTAACTAAACTAACTAAACTAACTAAACTAACTAAACTAACTAAACTAACTAAACTAACTAAACTAACTAAACTAACTAAACTAACTAAACTAACTAAACTAACTAAACTAACTAAACTAACTAAACTAACTAAACTAACTAAACTAACTAAACTAACTAAACTAACTAAACTAACTAAACTAACTAAACTAACTAAACTAACTAAACTAACTAAACTAACTAAACTAACTAAACTAACTAAACTAACTAAACTAACTAAACTAACTAAACTAACTAAACTAACTAAACTAACTAAACTAACTAAACTAACTAAACTAACTAAACTAACTAAACTAACTAAACTAACTAAACTAACTAAACTAACTAAACTAACTAAACTAACTAAACTAACTAAACTAACTAAACTAACTAAACTAACTAAACTAACTAAACTAACTAAACTAACTAAACTAACTAAACTAACTAAACTAACTAAACTAACTAAACTAACTAAACTAACTAAACTAACTAAACTAACTAAACTAACTAAACTAACTAAACTAACTAAACTAACTAAACTAACTAAACTAACTAAACTAACTAAACTAACTAAACTGACTAAACTAACTAAACTAACTAAACTAACTAAACTAACTAAACTAACTAAACTAACTAAACTAACTAAACTAACTAAACTAACTAAACTAACTAAACTAACTAAACTAACTAAACTAACTAAACTAACTAAACTAACTAAACTAACTAAACTAACTAAACTAACTAAACTAACTAAACTAACTAAACTAACTAAACTAACTAAACTAACTAAACTAACTAAACTAACTAAACTAACTAAACTAACTAAACTAACTAAACTAACTAAACTAACTAAACTAACTAAACTAACTAAACTAACTAAACTAACTAAACTAACTAAACTAACTAAACTAACTAAACTAACTAAACTAACTAAACTAACTAAACTAACTAAACTAACTAAACTAACTAAACTAACTAAACTAACTAAACTAACTAAACTAACTAAACTAACTAAACTAACTAAACTAACTAAACTAACTAAACTAACTAAACTAACTAAACTAACTAAACTAACTAAACTAACTAAACTAACTAAACTAACTAAACTAACTAAACTAACTAAACTAACTAAACTAACTAAACTAACTAAACTAACTAAACTAACTAAACTAACTAAACTAACTAAACTAACTAAACTAACTAAACTAACTAAACTAACTAAACTAACTAAACTAACTAAACTAACTAAACTAACTAAACTAACTAAACTAACTAAACTAACTAAACTAACTAAACTAACTAAACTAACTAAACTAACTAAACTAACTAAACTAACTAAACTAACTAAACTAACTAAACTAACTAAACTAACTAAACTAACTAAACTAACTAAACTAACTAAACTAACTAAACTAACTAAACTAACTAAACTAACTAAACTAACTAAACTAACTAAACTAACTAAACTAACTAAACTAACTAAACTAACTAAACTAACTAAACTAACTAAACTAACTAAACTAACTAAACTAACTAAACTAACTAAACTAACTAAACTAACTAAACTAACTAAACTAACTAAACTAACTAAACTAACTAAACTAACTAAACTAACTAAACTAACTAAACTAACTAAACTAACTAAACTAACTAAACTAACTAAACTAACTAAACTAACTAAACTAACTAAACTAACTAAACTAACTAAACTAACTAAACTAACTAAACTAACTAAACTAACTAAACTAACTAAACTAACTAAACTAACTAAACTAACTAAACTAACTAAACTAACTAAACTAACTAAACTAACTAAACTAACTAAACTAACTAAACTAACTAAACTAACTAAACTAACTAAACTAACTAAACTAACTAAACTAACTAAACTAACTAAACTAACTAAACTAACTAAACTAACTAAACTAACTAAACTAACTAAACTAACTAAACTAACTAAACTAACTAAACTAACTAAACTAACTAAACTAACTAAACTAACTAAACTAACTAAACTAACTAAACTAACTAAACTAACTAAACTAACTAAACTAACTAAACTAACTAAACTAACTAAACTAACTAAACTAACTAAACTAACTAAACTAACTAAACTAACTAAACTAACTAAACTAACTAAACTAACTAAACTAACTAAACTAACTAAACTAACTAAACTAACTAAACTAACTAAACTAACTAAACTAACTAAACTAACTAAACTAACTAAACTAACTAAACTAACTAAACTAACTAAACTAACTAAACTAACTAAACTAACTAAACTAACTAAACTAACTAAACTAACTAAACTAACTAAACTAACTAAACTAACTAAACTAACTAAACTAACTAAACTAACTAAACTAACTAAACTAACTAAACTAACTAAACTAACTAAACTAACTAAACTAACTAAACTAACTAAACTAACTAAACTAACTAAACTAACTAAACTAACTAAACTAACTAAACTAACTAAACTAACTAAACTAACTAAACTAACTAAACTAACTAAACTAACTAAACTAACTAAACTAACTAAACTAACTAAACTAACTAAACTAACTAAACTAACTAAACTAACTAAACTAACTAAACTAACTAAACTAACTAAACTAACTAAACTAACTAAACTAACTAAACTAACTAAACTAACTAAACTAACTAAACTAACTAAACTAACTAAACTAACTAAACTAACTAAACTAACTAAACTAACTAAACTAACTAAACTAACTAAACTAACTAAACTAACTAAACTAACTAAACTAACTAAACTAACTAAACTAACTAAACTAACTAAACTAACTAAACTAACTAAACTAACTAAACTAACTAAACTAACTAAACTAACTAAACTAACTAAACTAACTAAACTAACTAAACTAACTAAACTAACTAAACTAACTAAACTAACTAAACTAACTAAACTAACTAAACTAACTAAACTAACTAAACTAACTAAACTAACTAAACTAACTAAACTAACTAAACTAACTAAACTAACTAAACTAACTAAACTAACTAAACTAACTAAACTAACTAAACTAACTAAACTAACTAAACTAACTAAACTAACTAAACTAACTAAACTAACTAAACTAACTAAACTAACTAAACTAACTAAACTAACTAAACTAACTAAACTAACTAAACTAACTAAACTAACTAAACTAACTAAACTAACTAAACTAACTAAACTAACTAAACTAACTAAACTAACTAAACTAACTAAACTAACTAAACTAACTAAACTAACTAAACTAACTAAACTAACTAAACTAACTAAACTAACTAAACTAACTAAACTAACTAAACTAACTAAACTAACTAAACTAACTAAACTAACTAAACTAACTAAACTAACTAAACTAACTAAACTAACTAAACTAACTAAACTAACTAAACTAACTAAACTAACTAAACTAACTAAACTAACTAAACTAACTAAACTAACTAAACTAACTAAACTAACTAAACTAACTAAACTAACTAAACTAACTAAACTAACTAAACTAACTAAACTAACTAAACTAACTAAACTAACTAAACTAACTAAACTAACTAAACTAACTAAACTAACTAAACTAACTAAACTAACTAAACTAACTAAACTAACTAAACTAACTAAACTAACTAAACTAACTAAACTAACTAAACTAACTAAACTAACTAAACTAACTAAACTAACTAAACTAACTAAACTAACTAAACTAACTAAACTAACTAAACTAACTAAACTAACTAAACTAACTAAACTAACTAAACTAACTAAACTAACTAAACTAACTAAACTAACTAAACTAACTAAACTAACTAAACTAACTAAACTAACTAAACTAACTAAACTAACTAAACTAACTAAACTAACTAAACTAACTAAACTAACTAAACTAACTAAACTAACTAAACTAACTAAACTAACTAAACTAACTAAACTAACTAAACTAACTAAACTAACTAAACTAACTAAACTAACTAAACTAACTAAACTAACTAAACTAACTAAACTAACTAAACTAACTAAACTAACTAAACTAACTAAACTAACTAAACTAACTAAACTAACTAAACTAACTAAACTAACTAAACTAACTAAACTAACTAAACTAACTAAACTAACTAAACTAACTAAACTAACTAAACTAACTAAACTAACTAAACTAACTAAACTAACTAAACTAACTAAACTAACTAAACTAACTAAACTAACTAAACTAACTAAACTAACTAAACTAACTAAACTAACTAAACTAACTAAACTAACTAAACTAACTAAACTAACTAAACTAACTAAACTAACTAAACTAACTAAACTAACTAAACTAACTAAACTAACTAAACTAACTAAACTAACTAAACTAACTAAACTAACTAAACTAACTAAACTAACTAAACTAACTAAACTAACTAAACTAACTAAACTAACTAAACTAACTAAACTAACTAAACTAACTAAACTAACTAAACTAACTAAACTAACTAAACTAACTAAACTAACTAAACTAACTAAACTAACTAAACTAACTAAACTAACTAAACTAACTAAACTAACTAAACTAACTAAACTAACTAAACTAACTAAACTAACTAAACTAACTAAACTAACTAAACTAACTGAACTAACTAAACTAACTAAACTAACTAAACTAACTAAACTAACTAAACTAACTAAACTAACTAAACTAACTAAACTAACTAAACTAACTAAACTAACTAAACTAACTAAACTAACTAAACTAACTAAACTAACTAAACTAACTAAACTAACTAAACTAACTAAACTAACTAAACTAACTAAACTAACTAAACTAACTAAACTAACTAAACTAACTAAACTAACTAAACTAACTAAACTAACTAAACTAACTAAACTAACTAAACTAACTAAACTAACTAAACTAACTAAACTAACTAAACTAACTAAACTAACTAAACTAACTAAACTAACTAAACTAACTAAACTAACTAAACTAACTAAACTAACTAAACTAACTAAACTAACTAAACTAACTAAACTAACTAAACTAACTAAACTAACTAAACTAACTAAACTAACTAAACTAACTAAACTAACTAAACTAACTAAACTAACTAAACTAACTAAACTAACTAAACTAACTAAACTAACTAAACTAACTAAACTAACTAAACTAACTAAACTAACTAAACTAACTAAACTAACTAAACTAACTAAACTAACTAAACTAACTAAACTAACTAAACTAACTAAACTAACTAAACTAACTAAACTAACTAAACTAACTAAACTAACTAAACTAACTAAACTAACTAAACTAACTAAACTAACTAAACTAACTAAACTAACTAAACTAACTAAACTAACTAAACTAACTAAACTAACTAAAC
Source organism: Nebria salina (assembly GCA_944039245.1). Lineage (NCBI taxonomy): Eukaryota > Metazoa > Arthropoda > Insecta > Coleoptera > Carabidae > Nebria > Nebria salina. The sequence continues at coordinate 21,280 of CALUEK010000389.1, read as the reverse complement.
TAACTAAACTAACTAAACTAACTAAACTAACTAAACTAACTAAACTAACTAAACTAACTAAACTAACTAAACTAACTAAACTAACTAAACTAACTAAACTAACTAAACTAACTAAACTAACTAAACTAACTAAACTAACTAAACTAACTAAACTAACTAAACTAACTAAACTAACTAAACTAACTAAACTAACTAAACTAACTAAACTAACTAAACTAACTAAACTAACTAAACTAACTAAACTAACTAAACTAACTAAACTAACTAAACTAACTAAACTAACTAAACTAACTAAACTAACTAAACTAACTAAACTAACTAAACTAACTAAACTAACTAAACTAACTAAACTAACTAAACTAACTAAACTAACTAAACTAACTAAACTAACTAAACTAACTAAACTAACTAAACTAACTAAACTAACTAAACTAACTAAACTAACTAAACTAACTAAACTAACTAAACTAACTAAACTAACTAAACTAACTAAACTAACTAAACTAACTAAACTAACTAAACTAACTAAACTAACTAAACTAACTAAACTAACTAAACTAACTAAACTAACTAAACTAACTAAACTAACTAAACTAACTAAACTAACTAAACTAACTAAACTAACTAAACTAACTAAACTAACTAAACTAACTAAACTAACTAAACTAACTAAACTAACTAAACTAACTAAACTAACTAAACTAACTAAACTAACTAAACTAACTAAACTAACTAAACTAACTAAACTAACTAAACTAACTAAACTAACTAAACTAACTAAACTAACTAAACTAACTAAACTAACTAAACTAACTAAACTAACTAAACTAACTAAACTAACTAAACTAACTAAACTAACTAAACTAACTAAACTAACTAAACTAACTAAACTAACTAAACTAACTAAACTAACTAAACTAACTAAACTAACTAAACTAACTAAACTAACTAAACTAACTAAACTAACTAAACTAACTAAACTAACTAAACTAACTAAACTAACTAAACTAACTAAACTAACTAAACTAACTAAACTAACTAAACTAACTAAACTAACTAAACTAACTAAACTAACTAAACTAACTAAACTAACTAAACTAACTAAACTAACTAAACTAACTAAACTAACTAAACTAACTAAACTAACTAAACTAACTAAACTAACTAAACTAACTAAACTAACTAAACTAACTAAACTAACTAAACTAACTAAACTAACTAAACTAACTAAACTAACTAAACTAACTAAACTAACTAAACTAACTAAACTAACTAAACTAACTAAACTAACTAAACTAACTAAACTAACTAAACTAACTAAACTAACTAAACTAACTAAACTAACTAAACTAACTAAACTAACTAAACTAACTAAACTAACTAAACTAACTAAACTAACTAAACTAACTAAACTAACTAAACTAACTAAACTAACTAAACTAACTAAACTAACTAAACTAACTAAACTAACTAAACTAACTAAACTAACTAAACTAACTAAACTAACTAAACTAACTAAACTAACTAAACTAACTAAACTAACTAAACTAACTAAACTAACTAAACTAACTAAACTAACTAAACTAACTAAACTAACTAAACTAACTAAACTAACTAAACTAACTAAACTAACTAAACTAACTAAACTAACTAAACTAACTAAACTAACTAAACTAACTAAACTAACTAAACTAACTAAACTAACTAAACTAACTAAACTAACTAAACTAACTAAACTAACTAAACTAACTAAACTAACTAAACTAACTAAACTAACTAAACTAACTAAACTAACTAAACTAACTAAACTAACTAAACTAACTAAACTAACTAAACTAACTAAACTAACTAAACTAACTAAACTAACTAAACTAACTAAACTAACTAAACTAACTAAACTAACTAAACTAACTAAACTAACTAAACTAACTAAACTAACTAAACTAACTAAACTAACTAAACTAACTAAACTAACTAAACTAACTAAACTAACTAAACTAACTAAACTAACTAAACTAACTAAACTAACTAAACTAACTAAACTAACTAAACTAACTAAACTAACTAAACTAACTAAACTAACTAAACTAACTAAACTAACTAAACTAACTAAACTAACTAAACTAACTAAACTAACTAAACTAACTAAACTAACTAAACTAACTAAACTAACTAAACTAACTAAACTAACTAAACTAACTAAACTAACTAAACTAACTAAACTAACTAAACTAACTAAACTAACTAAACTAACTAAACTAACTAAACTAACTAAACTAACTAAACTAACTAAACTAACTAAACTAACTAAACTAACTAAACTAACTAAACTAACTAAACTAACTAAACTAACTAAACTAACTAAACTAACTAAACTAACTAAACTAACTAAACTAACTAAACTAACTAAACTAACTAAACTAACTAAACTAACTAAACTAACTAAACTAACTAAACTAACTAAACTAACTAAACTAACTAAACTAACTAAACTAACTAATCTAACTAAACTAACTAAACTAACTAAACTAACTAAACTAACTAAACTAACTAAACTAACTAAACTAACTAAACTAACTAAACTAACTAAACTAACTAAACTAACTAAACTAACTAAACTAACTAAACTAACTAAACTAACTAAACTAACTAAACTAACTAAACTAACTAAACTAACTAAACTAACTAAACTAACTAAACTAACTAAACTAACTAAACTAACTAAACTAACTAAACTAACTAAACTAACTAAACTAACTAAACTAACTAAACTAACTAAACTAACTAAACTAACTAATCTAACTAAACTAACTAAACTAACTAAACTAACTAAACTAACTAAACTAACTAAACTAACTAAACTAACTAAACTAACTAAACTAACTAAACTAACTAAACTAACTAAACTAACTAAACTAACTAAACTAACTAAACTAACTAAACTAACTAAACTAACTAAACTAACTAAACTAAGTAAACTAACTAAACTAACTAAACTAACTAAACTAACTAAACTAACTAAACTAACTAAACTAACTAAACTAACTAAACTAACTAAACTAACTAAACTAACTAAACTAACTAAACTAACTAAACTAACTAAACTAACTAAACTAACTAAACTAACTAAACTAACTAAACTAACTAAACTAACTAAACTAACTAAACTAACTAAACTAACTAAACTAACTAAACTAACTAAACTAACTAAACTAACTAAACTAACTAAACTAACTAAACTAACTAAACTAACTAAACTAACTAAACTAACTAAACTAACTAAACTAACTAAACTAACTAAACTAACTAAACTAACTAAACTAACTAAACTAACTAAACTAACTAAACTAACTAAACTAACTAAACTAACTAAACTAACTAAACTAACTAAACTAACTAAACTAACTAAACTAACTAAACTAACTAAACTAACTAAACTAACTAAACTAACTAAACTAACTAAACTAACTAAACTAACTAAACTAACTAAACTAACTAAACTAACTAAACTAACTAAACTAACTAAACTAACTAAACTAACTAAACTAACTAAACTAACTAAACTAACTAAACTAACTAAACTAACTAAACTAACTAAACTAACTAAACTAACTAAACTAACTAAACTAACTAAACTAACTAAACTAACTAAACTAACTAAACTAACTAAACTAACTAAACTAACTAAACTAACTAAACTAACTAAACTAACTAAACTAACTAAACTAACTAAACTAACTAAACTAACTAAACTAACTAAACTAACTAAACTAACTAAACTAACTAAACTAACTAAACTAACTAAACTAACTAAACTAACTAAACTAACTAAACTAACTAAACTAACTAAACTAACTAAACTAACTAAACTAACTAAACTAACTAAACTAACTAAACTAACTAAACTAACTAAACTAACTAAACTAACTAAACTAACTAAACTAACTAAACTAACTAAACTAACTAAACTAACTAAACTAACTAAACTAACTAAACTAACTAAACTAACTAAACTAACTAAACTAACTAAACTAACTAAACTAACTAAACTAACTAAACTAACTAAACTAACTAAACTAACTAAACTAACTAAACTAACTAAACTAACTAAACTAACTAAACTAACTAAACTAACTAAACTAACTAAACTAACTAAACTAACTAAACTAACTAAACTAACTAAACTAACTAAACTAACTAAACTAACTAAACTAACTAAACTAACTAAACTAACTAAACTAACTAAACTAACTAAACTAACTAAACTAACTAAACTAACTAAACTAACTAAACTAACTAAACTAACTAAACTAACTAAACTAACTAAACTAACTAAACTAACTAAACTAACTAAACTAACTAAACTAACTAAACTAACTAAACTAACTAAACTAACTAAACTAACTAAACTAACTAAACTAACTAAACTAACTAAACTAACTAAACTAACTAAACTAACTAAACTAACTAAACTAACTAAACTAACTAAACTAACTAAACTAACTAAACTAACTAAACTAACTAAACTAACTAAACTAACTAAACTAACTAAACTAACTAAACTAACTAAACTAACTAAACTAACTAAACTAACTAAACTCACTAAACTAACTAAACTAACTAAACTAACTAAACTAACTAAACTAACTAAACTAACTAAACTAACTAAACTAACTAAACTAACTAAACTAACTAAACTAACTAAACTAACTAAACTAACTAAACTAACTAAACTAACTAAACTAACTAAACTAACTAAACTAACTAAACTAACTAAACTAACTAAACTAACTAAACTAACTAAACTAACTAAACTAACTAAACTAACTAAACTAACTAAACTAACTAAACTAACTAAACTAACTAAACTAACTAAACTAACTAAACTAACTAAACTAACTAAACTAACTAAACTAACTAAACTAACTAAACTAACTAAACTAACTAAACTAACTAAACTAACTAAACTAACTAAACTAACTAAACTAACTAAACTAACTAAACTAACTAAACTAACTAAACTAACTAAACTAACTAAACTAACTAAACTAACTAAACTAACTAAACTAACTAAACTAACTAAACTAACTAAACTAACTAAACTAACTAAACTAACTAAACTAACTAAACTAACTAAACTAACTAAACTAACTAAACTAACTAAACTAACTAAACTAACTAAACTAACTAAACTAACTAAACTAACTAAACTAACTAAACTAACTAAACTAACTAAACTAACTAAACTAACTAAACTAACTAAACTAACTAAACTAACTAAACTAACTAAACTAACTAAACTAACTAAACTAACTAAACTAACTAAACTAACTAAACTAACTAAACTAACTAAACTAACTAAACTAACTAAACTAACTAAACTAACTAAACTAACTAAACTAACTAAACTAACTAAACTAACTAAACTAACTAAACTAACTAAACTAACTAAACTAACTAAACTAACTAAACTAACTAAACTAACTAAACTAACTAAACTAACTAAACTAACTAAACTAACTAAACTAACTAAACTAACTAAACTAACTAAACTAACTAAACTAACTAAACTAACTAAACTAACTAAACTAACTAAACTAACTAAACTAACTAAACTAACTAAACTAACTAAACTAACTAAACTAACTAAACTAACTAAACTAACTAAACTAACTAAACTAACTAAACTAACTAAACTAACTAAACTAACTAAACTAACTAAACAACTAAACTAACTAAACTAACTAAACTAACTAAACTAACTAAACTAACTAAACTGAACTAAACTAACTAAACTAACTAAACTAACTAAACTAACTAAACTAACTAAACTAACTAAACTAACTAAACTAACTAAACTAACTAAACTAACTAAACTAACTAAACTAACTAAACTAACTAAACTAACTAAACTAACTAAACTAACTAAACTAACTAAACTAACTAAACTAACTAAACTAACTAAACTAACTAAACTAACTAAACTAACTAAACTAACTAAACTAACTAAACTAACTAAACTAACTAAACTAACTAAACTAACTAAACTAACTAAACTAACTAAACTAACTAAACTAACTAAACTAACTAAACTAACTAAACTAACTAAACTAACTAAACTAACTAAACTAACTAAACTAACTAAACTAACTAAACTAACTAAACTAACTAAACTAACTAAACTAACTAAACTAACTAAACTAACTAAACTAACTAAACTAACTAAACTAACTAAACTAACTAAACTAACTAAACTAACTAAACTAACTAAACTAACTAAACTAACTAAACTAACTAAACTAACTAAACTAACTAAACTAACTAAACTAACTAAACTAACTAAACTAACTAAACTAACTAAACTAACTAAACTAACTAAACTAACTAAACTAACTAAACTAACTAAACTAACTAAACTAACTAAACTAACTAAACTAACTAAACTAACTAAACTAACTAAACTAACTAAACTAACTAAACTAACTAAACTAACTAAACTAACTATACTAACTAAACTAACTAAACTAACTAAACTAACTAAACTAACTAAACTAACTAAACTAACTAAACTAACTAAACTAACTAAACTAACTAAACTAACTAAACTAACTAAACTAACTAAACTAACTAAACTAACTAAACTAACTAAACTAACTAAACTAACTAAACTAACTAAACTAACTAAACTAACTAAACTAACTAAACTAACTAAACTAACTAAACTAACTAAACTAACTAAACTAACTAAACTAACTAAACTAACTAAACTAACTAAACTAACTAAACTAACTAAACTAACTAAACTAACTAAACTAACTAAACTAACTAAACTAACTAAACTAACTAAACTAACTAAACTAACTAAACTAACTAAACTAACTAAACTAACTAAACTAACTAAACTAACTAAACTAACTAAACTAACTAAACTAACTAAACTAACTAAACTAACTAAACTAACTAAACTAACTAAACTAACTAAACTAACTAAACTAACTAAACTAACTAAAACTAACTAAACTAACTAAACTAACTAAACTAACTAAACTAACTAAACTAACTAAACTAACTAAACTAACTAAACTAACTAAACTAACTAAACTAACTAAACTAACTAAACTAACTAAACTAACTAAACTAACTAAACTAACTAAACTAACTAAACTAACTAAACTAACTAAAACTAACTAAACTAACTAACTAACTAAACTAACTAAACTAACTAAACTAACTAAACTAACTAAACTAACTAACTAACTAAACACTAAAACTAACTAAACTAACTAAACTAACTAAACTAACTAAACTAACTAAACTAACTAAACTAACTAAAACTAACTAAACTAACTAAACTAACTAAACTAACTAAACTAACTAAACTAACTAAACTAACTAAACTAACTAAACTAACTAAACTAACTAAACTAACTAAACTAACTAAACTAACTAAACTAACTAAACTAACTAAACTAACTAAACTAACCAAACAAACTAAACTAACTAAACTAACTAAACTAACTAAACTAACTAAACTAACTAAACTAACTAAACAACTAAACTAACTAAACTAACTAAACTAACTAAACTAACTAAACTAACTAAACTAACTAACTAAACAACTAAACTAACTAAACTAACTAAACTAACTAAAACTAACTAAACTAACTAAACTAACTAAACTAACTAAACTAACTAAACTAACTAAACTAAACTAAACTAACTAACTAAACTAACTAAACTAACTAAACTAACTAAACTAACTAAACTAACTAAAACTAACTAAACTAACTAAACTAACTAAACTACACTAACTAAACTAACTAAACTAACTAAACTAACTAAACTAACTAAACTAACTAAACTAACTAAACTAACTAAACTAACTAAACTAACTAAACTAACTAAACTAACTAAACTAACTAAACTAACTAAACTAACTAAACTAACTAAACTAACTAAACTAACAAACTAACTAAACTAACTAAACTAACTAAACTAACTAAACTAACAAACTAAACTAACTAAACTAACTAAACAACTAACTAACTAAACTAACTAAACTAACTAAACTAACTAAACTAACTAAACTAACTAACCTAACTAAACTAACTAAACTAACTAAACTAACTAAACTAACTAAACTAACTAAACTAACTAAACTAACTAAACTAACTAAACTAACTAAACTAACTAAACTAACTAAACTAACTAAACTAACTAAACTAACTAAACTAACTAACTAACTAAACTAACTAAACTAACTAAACTAACTAAACTAACTAAACTAACTAAACTAACTAAACTAACTAAACTAACTAAACTAACTAAACTAACTAAACTAACTAACCTAACTAAACTAACTAAACTAACTAAACTAACTAAACTAAACTAAACTAACTAAACTAACTAAACTAAACTAAACTAACTAAACAAACTAAACTAACTAAACTAACTAAAACTAACTAAACTAACTAAACTAACTAAACTAACTAAACTAACTAAACTAACTAAACTAACTAAACTAACTAAACTAACTAAACTAACTAAACTAACTAAACTAACTAAACTAACTAAACAACTAAACTAACTAAACAACTAAACTAACTAAACACAACTAAACTAACTAAACTAACTAAACTAACTAAACTAACTAAAAACTAACTAAAACTAACTAAACTAACTAAACTAACTAAACTAACTAAACTAACTAAACTAACTAAACTAACTAAACTAACTAAACTAACTAAACTAACTAAACTAACTAAACTAACTAAACTAACTAAACTAACTAAACTAACTAAACTAACTAAACTAACTAAAACTAACTAAAAACTAACTAAACTAACTAAACTAACTAAACTAACTAAACTAACTAAACTAAACTAAACTAACTAAACTAACTAAACTAACTAAAACTAACTAAACTAACTAAACTAACTAAACTAACTAAACTAACTAAACTAACTAAACTAACTAAACTAACTAAACTAACTAAACTAACTAAACTAACTAAACTAACTAAACTAACTAAACTAACTAAACTAACTAAACTAACTAAACAACTAAACTAACTAAACTAACTAAACTAACTAAACTAACTAAACTAACTAAACTAACTAAACTAACTAAACTAACTAAACTAACTAAACTAACTAAACTAACTAAACTAACTAAACTAACTAAACTAACTAAACTAACTAAACTAACTAAACTAACTAAACTAACTAACTAACTAAACAACTAAACTAACTAAACTAACTAAACTAACTAAACTAACTAAACTAACTAAACTAACTAAACTAACTAAACTAACTAAACTAACTAAACTAACTAAACTAACTAAACTAACTAAACTAACTAAACAACTAAACTAACTAAACTAACTAAACTAACTAAACTAACTAAACTAACTAAACTAACTAAACTAACTAAACTAACTAAACTAACTAAACTAACTAAACTAACTAAACTAACTAAACTAACTAAACTAACTAAACTAACTAAACTAACTAAACTAACTAAACTAACTAAACTAACTAAACTAACTAAACTAACTAAACTAACAAAACTAACTAAACTAACTAAACTAACTAAACTAACTAAACTAACTAACTAACTAAACTAACTAAACTAACTAAACTAACTAAACTAACTAAACTAACTAAACTAACTAAACTAACTAAACTAAACTAACTAAACTAACTAAACTAACTAAACTACTAAACTAACTAAACTAACTAAACTAACTAAACTAACTAAACTAACTAAACTAACTAAACTAACTAAACTAACTAAACTAACTAAACTAACTAAACTAACTAAACTAACTAAACTAACTAAACTAACTAAACTAACTAAACTAACTAAAACTAACTAAACTAACTAAACTAACTAAACTAACTAAACTAACTAAACTAACTAAACTAACTAAACTAACTAAACTAACTAAACTAACTAAACTAACTAAACTAACTAAACTAACTAAACTAACTAAACTAACTAAACTAACTAAACTAACTAAACTAACTAAACTAACTAAACTAACTAAACTAACTAAACTAACTAAACTAACTAAACTAACTAAACTAACTAAACTAACTAAACTAACTAAACTAACTAAACTAACTAAAACTAACTAAACTAACTAAACTAACTAAACTAACTAAACTAACTAAACTAACTAAACTAACTAAACTAACTAAACTAACTAAACTAACTAAACTAACTAAACTAACTAAACTAACTAAACTAACTAAACTAACTAAACTAACTAAACTAACTAAACTAACTAAACTAACTAAACTAACTAAACTAACTAAACTAACTAAACTAACTAAACTAACTAAACTAACTAAACTAACTAAACTAACTAAACTAACTAAACTAACTAAACTAACTAAACTAACTAAACAACTAAACTAACTAAACTAACTAACTAACTAAACTAACTAAACTAACTAAACTAACTAAACTAACTAAACTAACTAAACTAACTAAACTAACTAAACTAACTAAACTAACTAAACTAACAAACTAACTAAACTAACTAAACTAACTAAACTAACTAACTAACTAAACTAACTAAACTAACTAAACTAACTAAACAACTAAACTAACTAAAACTAACTAAACTAACTAAACTAACTAAACTAACTAAACTAACTAAACTAACTAAACTAACTAAACTAACTAAACTAACTAAACTAACTAAACTAACTAAACTAACTAAACAAACTAAACTAACTAAACTAACTAAACTAACTAAACTAACTAAACTAACTAAACTAACTAAACTAACTAAACTAACTAAACTAACTAAACTAACTAAACTAACTAAAACTAAACTAACTAAACTAACTAAACTAACTAAACTAACTAAACTAACTAACTAACTAAACTAACTAAACTAACTAAACTAACTAAACTAACTAAACTAACTAAACTAACTAAACTAACTAAACTAACTAAACTAACTAAACTAACTAAACTAACTAAACTAACTAAACTAACTAAACTAACTAAACTAACTAAACTAACTAAACTAACTAAACTAACTAAACTAACTAAACTAACTAAACTAACTAAACTAACTAAACTAACTAAACTAACTAACAAACTAACTAAACTAACTAAACTAACTAAACTAACTAAACTAACTAAACTAACTAAACTAACTAAACTAACTAAACTAACTAACTAACTAACTAACTAAACTAACTAAACTAACTAAACTAACTAAACTAACTAAACTAACTAAACTAACTAAACTAACTAAACTAACTAAACTAACTAAACTAACTAAACTAACTAAACTAACTAAACTAACTAAACTAACTAAACTAACTAAACTAACTAAACTAACTAAACTAACTAAACTAACTAAACTAACTAAACTAACTAAAACTAACTAAACTACAAACCAAAACTAACTAAACTAACTAAACTAACTAACTAACTAAACTAACTAAACTAACTAAACTAACTAAACTAACTAAACTAACTAAACTAACTAAACTAACTAAACTAACTAAACTAACTAAACTAACTAAACTAACTAAACTAACTAAACTAACTAAACTAACTAAACTAACTAAACTAACTAAACTAACTAAACTAACTAAACTAACTAAACTAACTAAACTAACTAAACTAACTAAACTAACTAAACTAACTAAACTAACTAAACTAACTAAACTAACTAAACTAACTAAACTAACTAAACTAACTAAACTAACTAAACTAACTAAACTAACTAAACTAACTAAACTAACTAAACTAACTAAACTAACTAAACTAACTAAACTAACTAAACTAACTAAACTAACTAAACTAACTAAACTAACTAAACTAACTAAACTAACTAAACTAACTAAACTAACTAAAACTAACTAAACTAACTAAACTAACTAAACTAACTAAACTAACTAAACTAACAAAAACTAACTAAACTAACTAAAACTAACTAAACTAACTAAACTAACTAAACTAACTAAACTAACTAAAACTAACTAACTAAACTAACTAAACTAACTAAACTAACTAAACTAACTAAACTAACTAAACTAACTAAACTAACTAAACTAACTAAACTAACTAAACTAACTAAACTAACTAAACTAACTAAACTAACTAAACAACTAAAACTAACTAAACTAACTAAACTAACTAAACTAACCAAAATAACTAAACTAACTAAACTAACTAAACTAACTAAACTAACTAAAACTAACTAAACTAACTAAACTAAACTAACTAAACTAACTAAACTAACTAAACTAACTAAACTAACTAAACTAACTAACTAAACTAACTAAACTAACTAAACAACTAAACTAACTAAACTAACTAAACTAACTAAACAACTAAACTAACCTAAACTAACTAAACTAACTAAACTAACTAACCCAACTAAACTAACTAAACTAACTAAACTAACTAAACTAACTAAACTAACTAAACTAACTAAACTAACTAAACTAACTAAACTAACTAAACTAAACTAACTACTAACTAAACTAACTAAACTAACTAAACTAACTAAACTAACTAAACTAACTAAACTAACTAAACTAACTAAACTAACTAAACTAACTAAACTAACTAAACTAACTAAACTAACTAAACTAACTAAACTAACTAAACTAACTAAACTAACTAAACTAACTAAACTAACTAAAACTAACTAAACTAACTAAACTAACTAAACTAACTAAACTAACTAAACTAACTAAACTAACTAAACTAACTAAACTAACTAAACTAACTAAACTAACTAAACTAACTAAACTAACTAAACTAACTAAACTAACTAAACTAACTAAACTAACTAAACAACTAAATAACTAAAACTAACTAAAACTAACTAAACTAACTAAACTAACTAAACTAACTAAACTAACTAAACTAACTAAACTAACTAAACAAACTAAACTAACTAAACTAACTAAACTAACTAAACTAACTAAACTAACTAAACTAACTAAACTAACTAAACTAACTAAACTAACTAAACTAACTAAACTAACAACTAACTAAACAACTAAACTAACTAAACTAACCAAACTAACTAAACTAACTAAACTAACTAAACTAACTAAACTAACTAAACAAACTAAACAACTAAACTAACTAAACTAACTAAACTAACTAAACTAACCAAACTAACTAAACTAACTAAACTAACTAAACTAACTAAACTAACTAAACTAACTAAACTAACTAAACTAACTAAACTAACTAAACTAACTAAACTAACTAAACTAACTAAACTAACTAACTAACTAAACTAACTAAAACTAACTAAACTAACTAAACTAACTAAACTAACTAAACTAACTAAACTAACTAAACTAACTAAACTAACTAAACTAACTAAACTAACTAAACTAACTAAACTAAACTAAACTAACTAAACTAACTAAACTAACTAAACTAACTAAACTAACTAAACTAACTAAACTAACTAAACTAACTAAACTAACTAAACTAACTAAACTAACTAAACTAACTAAACTAACTAAACTAACTAAACTAACTAAACTAACTAAACTAACTAAACTAAACTAACTAAACTAACTAAACTAACTAAACTAACTAAACTAACTAAACTAACTAAACTAACTAAACTAACTAAACTAACTAAACTAACTAAACTAACTAAACTAACTAAACTAAACTAACTAAACTAACTAAACTAACTAAACTAACTAAACTAACTAAACTAACTAAACTAACTAAACTAACTAAACTAACTAAACTAACTAAACTAACTAAACTAACTAAACTAACTAAACTAACTAAACTAACTAAACTACTAAACTAACTAAACTAACTAACTAAACTAACTAAACTAACTAAACTAACTAAACTAACTAAACTAAACTAAACTAACTAAACTAACACTAAAACTAACTAAACTAACTAAACAAACAACACTAACTAAAACTAACTAAACTAACTACAAACTAAACTAACAAACTAACTAAACTAACTAAACTACTAAACTAACAACTAACTAAACTAACTAAACTAACTAAACTAACTAAACTAACTAAACTAACTAAACTAACTAAACTAACTAAACTAACTAAACTAACTAAACTAACTAAACTAACTAAACTAACTAAACTAACTAAACTAACTAAACTAACTAAAACTAACTAAACTAACTAAACTAACTAAACTAACTAAACTAACTAAACTAACTAAACTAACTAAACTAACTAAACTAACTAAACTAACTAAACTAACTAAACTAACTAAACTAACTAAACTAACTAAACTAACTAAACTAACTAAACAACTAACTAACTAAACTAACTAAACTACTAAACTAACTAAACTAACTAAACTAACTAAACTAACTAAACTAACTAAACTAACTAAACTAACTAAACTAACTAAACTAACTAACTAACTAAACTAACTAAACTAACTAAAACTAACTAAACTAACTAAACTAACTAAACTAACTAAACTAACTAAACTAACTAAACTAACTAAACTAACTAAACTAAACTAACTAAAACTAACTAAACTAACTAAACTAACTAAACTAACTAAACTACTAAACTAACTAAACTAACTAAACTAACTAAACTAACTAAACTAACTAAACTAACTAAACTAACTAAACTAACTAAACTAACTAAACTAACTAAACTAAATAAACTAACTAAACTAACTAAACTAACTAAACTAACTAAACTAACTAAACTAACTAAACAAACTAAACTAACTAAACTAACCTAAACTAACTAAACTAACTAAACTAACTACTAACTAAACTACACTAAACTAACTAAACTAACTAAACTAACTAAACTAACAAAACTAACTAAACTAACTAAACTAACTAAACTAACTAAACTAACTAAACTAAACTAAACTAACTAACTAACTAAACTAACTAAACTAACTAAACTAACTAAACTAACTAAACTAACTAAACTAACTAAACTAACTAAACTAACTAAACTAACTAAACTAACTAAACTAACTAAACTAACTAAAACTAACTAAACTAACAAAACTAACTAAACTAACTAAACTAACTAAACTAACTAAACTAACTAAACTAACTAAACTAACTAAACTAACTAAACTAACTAAACTAACTAAACTAACTAAACTAACTAAACTAACTAAACTAACTAACTAAACTAACTAAACTAACTAAACTAACTAAACTAACTACTAAACTAACTAAACTAACTAAACTAACTAAACTAACTAAACTAACTAAACTAAACTAACTAAACTAACTAAACTAACTAAACTAACTAAACTAACTAAACTAACTAAACTAACTAAACTAACTAAACTAACTAAACTAACTAAACTAACTAAACTAACTAAACTAACTAAACTAACTAAACTAACTAAACTAAAAAACCTAACTAAACTAACTAAACTAACTAAACTAACTAAACTAACTAAACTAACTAAACTAACTAAACTAACTAAACTAACTAAACTAACTAAAACTAACTAAACTAACTAAACTAACTAAACTAACTAAACACTAACTAACAAACTAACTAAACTAACTAAACTAACTAAACTAACTAAACTAACTAAACTAACTAAACTAACTAAACTAACTAAACTAACACTAAACTAACTAAACTAACTAAACTAACTAAACTAACTAAACTAACTAAACTACACTAACTAAACTAACTAAACTAACTAAACTAACTAAACTAACTAAACTAACTAAACTAACTAAACTAACTAAACAACTAAACTAACTAAACTAACTACAACTAACTAAACTAACTAAACTAACTAAACTAACTAAACTAACTAAACTAACTAAACTAACTAAACTAACAAACTAACTAAACTAACTAAACTAACTAAACTAACTAAACTAACTAAACTAACTAAACTAACTAAACTAACTAAACTAAACTAACTAACACAAACTAAACTAACTAAACTAACTAAACTAACTAAACTAACTAAACTAACTAAACTAACTAAACTAACTAAACTAAACCTAACTAAAACTAACTAAAACTAAACTAACTAAACTAACTAAACTAACTAAACTAACTAAACTAACTAAACTAACTAAACTAACTAAACTAACTAAACTAACTAAACTAACTAAACTAACTAACTAACTAAACTAACTAAACTAACTAAACTAACTAAACTAACTAAACTAACTAAACTAACTAAACTAACTAAACTAACTAAACTAACTAAACTAACTAACTAACTAAACTAACTAAACTAACTAACTAACTAAACTAACTAAACTAACTAAACTAAACTAAACTAACTAAACTAACTAAACTAACTAAACTAACTAAACTAAACTAAACTAACTAAACTAACTAAACTAACTAAACTAACTAAACTAACTAAACTAACTAAACTAACTAAACTAACTAAACTAACTAAACTAACTAAACTAACTAAACTAACTAAACAAACTAAACTAACTAAACTAACAACACTAACTAAACTAACTAACTAACTAAACTAACTAAACTAACTAAACTAACTAAACTAACTAAACTAACTAAACTAACTAAACTAACTAAACTAACTAAACTAACTAAACTAACTAAACTAACTAAACTAACTAAACTAACTAAACTAACTAAACTAACTAAACTAACTAAACTAACTAAACTAACTAAACTAACTAAACTAACTAAACTAACTAAACTAACTAAACTAACTAAACTAACTAAACTAACAAACTAACTAAACTAACTAAACTAACTAAACTAAACTTAAACTAACTAAACTAACTAAACTAACTAAACTAACTAAACTAACTAAACTAACTAAACTAACTAAACTAACTAAACTAACTAAACTAACTAAACTAACTAAACTAACTAAACTAACTAAACTAACTAAACTAACTAAACTAACTAAACTAACTAAACTAACTAAACTAACTAAACTAACTAAACTAACTAAACTAACTAAACTAACTAAACTAACTAAACTAACTAAACTAACTAAACTAACTAAACTAACTAAACTAAACTAAACTAACTAAACTAACTAAACAAACTAAACTAACTAAACTAACTAAACTAACTAAACTAACTAAATAACTAAACTAACTAAACTAACTAAAACTAACTAACTAACTAAAACTAACTAAACTAACTAAACTAACTAAACTAACTAAACTAACTAAACTAACTAAACTAACTAAACTAACTAAACTAACTAAACAAACTAAACTAACTAAACTAACTAAACTAACTAAACTAACTAAACTAACTAAACTAACTAAACTAACTAAACTAACTAAACTAACTAAACTAACAAACAAACTAAACTAACTAAACTAACTAAACTAACTAAACTAACTAAACTAACTAAACTAACTAAACTAACTAAACTAACTAAACTAACTAAACTAACTAAACTAACTAAACTAACTAAACTAACTAAACTAACTAAACTAACTAAACTAACTAAACTAACTAAACTAACTAAACTAACTAAACTAACTAAACTAACTAAAACTAACTAAACTAACTAAACTAACTAAACTAACTAAACTAACTAAACTAACTAAACTAACTAAACTAACTAAACTAACTAAACTAACTAAACTAACTAAACTAACTAAACTAACTAAACTAACAAAACTAACTAAACTAACTAAACTAACTAAACTAACTAAACTAACTAAACTAACTAAACTAACTAAACTAACTAAACTAACTAAACTAACTAAACTAACTAAACTAACTAAACTAACTAAACTAACTAAACACTAACTAAACTAACTAAACTAACTAAACTAACTAAACTAACTAAACTAACTAAACTAACTAAACTAACTAAACTAACTAAATAACTAAACTAACTAAACTAACTAAACTAACTAAACTAACTAAACTAACTAAACTAACTAAACTAACTAACTACTAAACTAACTAAACTAACTAAACTAACTAAACTAACTAAACTAACTAAACTAACTAAACTAACTAAACTAACTAAACTAACTAAACTAACTAAACTAACTAAACTAACTAAACTAACTAAACTAACTAAACTAACTAAACTAACTAAACTAACTAAACTAACTAAACTAACTAAACTAACTAAACTAACTAAACTAACTAAACTAACTAAACTAACTAAACTAACTAAACTAACTAAACTAACTAAACTAACTAAACTAACTAAACTAACTAAACTAACTAAACTAACTAAACTAACTAAACTAACTAAACTAACTAAACTAACTAAACTAACTAAACTAACTAAACTAACTAAACTAACTAAACTAACTAAACTAACTAAACTAACTAAACTAACTAAAACTAACTAAACTAACTAAACTAACTAAACTAACAAACTAACTAAAAACTAAACTAACTAAACTAACTAAACTAACTAAACTAACTAAAACTAACTAAACTACAAACTAACTAAACTAACTAAACTAACTAAACAACTAAACTAACTAAACTAACTAAACTAACTAAACTAACTAAACTAACTAAACTAACTAAACTACTAAACTAACTAAACTAACTAAACTAACTAAACTAACTAAACTAACTAAACTAACTAACTAAACTAACTAAACTAACTAAACTAACTAAACAAACTAAACTAACTAAACTAACTAAACTAACTAAACTACAACAACTAAACTAACTAAACTAACTAAACTAACTAAACTAACTAAACTACTAAACTAACTAAACTAACTAAACTAACTAAACTAACTAAACTAACTAAACTAACTAAACTAACAAACTAACTAAACTAACTAAACTAACAAACTAACTAAACTAACTAAACTAACTAAACTAACTAAACTAACTAACTAACTAAACTAACTAAACTAACTAAACTAACTAAACTAACTAACTAACTAAACTAACTAAACTAACTAAACTAACTAAACTAACTAAACTAACTAAACTAACTAAACTAACTAAACTAACTAAACTAACTAAACACTAACTAAACTAACTAAACTAACTAAACTAACTAAACTAACTAAACTAACTAAACTAACTAAACTAACTAAAACTAACTAAACTAACTAAACTAACTAAACTAACTAAACTAACTAAACTAACTAAACTAACTAAACAAACTAAACTAACTAAAACTAACTAAACTAACTAAACTAACTAAACTAACTAAACTAACTAAACTAACTAAACTAACTAAAACTAACTAAACTAACTAAACTAACTAAACTAACTAAACTAACTAAACTAACTAAACTAACTAAACTAACTAAACTAACTAAACTAACTAAACTAACTAAACTAACTAAACTAACTAAACTAACTAAACTAACTAAACTAACTAAACTAACTAAACTAACTAAACTAACTAAACTAACTAAACTAACTAAACTAACTAAACTAACTAAACTAACTAAACTAACTAAACTAACTAAACTAAACTAAACTAACTAAACTAACTAAACTAACTAAACTAACTAAACTAACTAAACTAAACTAAACTAACTAAACTAACTAAAACTAACTAAACTAACTAAACTAACTAAACTAACTAAACTAACTAAACTAACTAAACTAACTAAACTAACTAAACTAACTAAACTAACTAAACTAACTAAACTAACTAAACTAACTAAACTAACTAAACTAACTAAACTAACTAAACTAACTAAACTAACTAAACTAACTAACTAACTAAACTAACTAAACTAACTAAACTAACTAAACTAACTAAACTAACTAAACTAACTAAACTAACTAAACTAACTAAACTAACTAAACTAACTAAACTAACTAAACTAACTAAACTAACTAAACTAACTAAACTAACTAAACTAACTAAACTAACTAACTAACTAAACTAACTAAACTAACTAAACTAACTAAACTAACTAACTAACTAAACTAACTAAACTAACTAAACTAACTAAACTAACTAAACTAACTAAACTAACTAAACTAACTAAACTAACTAAACTAACTAAACTAACTAAACTAACTAAACTAACTAAACTAACTAAACTAACTAAACTAACTAAACTAACTAAACTAACTAAACTAACTAAACTAACTAAACTAACTAAACTAACTAAACTAACTAAACTAACTAAACTAACTAACAAACTAAACTAACTAAACTAACTAAACTAACTAAACTAACTAAACTAACTAAACTAACTAAACTAACTAAACTAACTAAACTACTAACTAAACTAACTAAACTAACTAAACTAACTAAACTAACTAAACAAACTAACTAAACTAACTAAAACTAACTAAAACTAACTAAACTACTAAACTAACTAAACTAACTAAACTAACTAAACTAACTAAACTAACTAAACTAACTAAACTAACTAAACTAACTAAACAAACTAAACTAACTAAACTAACTAAACTAACTAAACTAACTAAACTAACTAAACTAACTAAACTAACTAAACTAACTAAACTAACTAAACTAACTAAACTAACTAAACTAACTAAACTAACTAAACTAACTAGACTAACTAAACTAACTAAACTAACTAAACTAACTAAACTAACTAAACTAACTAAACTAACTAAACTAACTAAACTAACTAAACTAACTAAACTAACTAAACTAACTAAACTAACTAAACTAACTAAACTAACTAAACTAACTAAACTAACTAAACTAACTAAACTAACTAAAACTAACTAAACTAACTAAACTAACTAAACTAACTAAACTAACTAAACTAACTAAAACTAACTAAACTAACTAAACTAACTAAATAACTAACTAACTAAACTACTAAACTAACTAAACTAACTAAACTAACTAAACTAACTAAACTAACTAAACTAACTAAACTAACTAAACTAACTAAACTAACTAAACTAACTAAACTAACTAAACTAACTAAACTAACTAAACTAACTAAACTAACTAAACTAACTAAACTAACTAAACTAACTAAACTAACTAAACTAACTAAACTAACTAAACTAACTAAACTAACTAAACTAACTAAACTAACTAAACTAACTAAACTAAACTAAACTAACTAAACTAACTAAACTAACTAAACTAAACTAACTAACTAAACTAACTAAACTAACTACAACTAACTAAACTAACTAAACTAACTAAACTAACTAAACTAACTAAACTAACTAAACTAACTAAACTAACTAAACTAACTAAACTAACTAAACTAACTAAACTAACTAAACTAACTAAACTAACTTAAACTAACTAAACTAACTAAACTAACTAAACTAACTAAACTAACTAAACTAACTAAACTAACTAAACTAACTAAACTAACTAAACT
>CALUEK010000388.1:0-36788 GCA_944039245.1 Nebria salina | reverse complement strand
CTACACTAACAAAATAACTAAACTAACTAAACTAACTAACCTAACTAAACTAACTAACACTAACTAAACAAACTAACTAACTAAACTAACTAAACTAACTAAACTAACTAAACTAACTAAATAAACTAACGTAAAACTAACCAAACTAACTAAACTAACAAAACTAACTAAACTAACTAAACTAACTAAACTAACTAAACTAACTAAACTAACTAAACTAACTAACCTAACTAAACTAACTAAACTAACTAAACTACTAAACTAACTAAACTAACTAAACTAACTAAACTAACTAAACTAACTAAACTAACTAAACTAAACCTAACTAAACTAACTAAACTAACTAACTAACTAAACTAACTAAACTAACTAAACTAACTAAACTAACTAAACTAACTAAACTAACTAAACTAACTAAACTAACTAAACTAACTAAACTAACTAAACTAACTAAACTAACTAAACTAACTAAACTAACTAAACTAACTAAACTAACTAAACTAACTAAAACTAACTAAACTAACTAAACTAACTAAACTAACTAAACTAACTAAACTAACTAAACTAACTAAACTAACTAAACTAACTAAACTAACTAAACTAACTAAACTAACTAAACTAACTAAACTAACTAAACTAACACAACTAACTAAACTAACTAAACTAACTAAACTAACTAAACTAACTAAACTAACTAAACTAACTAAACTAACTAAACTAACTAAACTAACTAAACTAACTAAACTAACTAAACTAACTAAACTAACTAAACTAACTAAACTAACTAAACTAACTAAACTAACTAAACTAACTAAACTAACTAAACTAACTAAACTAACTAAACTAACTAAACTAACTAAACTAACTAAACTAACTAAACTACTAAACTAACTAAACTAACTAAACTAACTAAACTAACTAAACTAACTAAACTAACTAAACTAACTAAACTAACTAAACTAACAACTAACTAAACTAACTAAACTAACTAAAACTAACTAAACTAACTAAACTAACTAAACTAACTAAACTAACTAAACTAACTAAACTAACTAAACTAACTAAACTAACTAAACTAACTAAACTAACTAAACTAACTAAACTAACTAAACTAACTAAACTAACTAAAACTAACTAAACTAACTAAACTAACTAAACTAACTAAACTAACTAAACTAACTAAAACTAACTAAACTAACTAAACTAACTAAACTAACTAAACTAACTAAACTAACTAAACTAACTAAACTAACTAAACTAACTAAACTAACTAACAAACTAACTAAACTAACTAAACTAACTAAACTAACTAAACTAACTAAACTAACTAAACTAACTAAACTAACTAAACTAACTAAACTAACTAAACTAACTAAACTAACTAAACTAACTAAACTAACTAAACTAACTAAACTAACTAAAACTAACTAAACTAACTAAACTAACTAAACTAACTAAACTAACTAAACTAACTAAACTAACTAAACTAACTAAACTAACTAAACTAACTAAACTAACTAAACTAACTAAACTAACTAAACTAACTAAACTAACTAAACTAACTAAACTAACTAAACTAACTAAACTAACTAAACTAACTAAAACTAACTAAACTAACTAAACTAACTAAACTAACTAAACTAACTAAACTAACTAAACTAACTAAACTAACTAAACTAACTAAACTAACTAAACTAACTAAACTAACTAAACTAACTAAACTAACTAAACTAACTAAAACTAACTAAACTAACTAAACTAACTAAACTAACTAAACTAACTAAACTAACTAAACTAACTAAACTAACTAAACTAACTAAACTAACTAAACTAACTAAACTAACTAAACTAACTAAACTAACTAAACTAACTAAACTAACTAAACTAACTAAACTAACTAAACTAACTAAACTAACTAAAACTAACTAAACTAACTAAACTAACTAAACTAACTAAACTAACTAAACTAACTAAACTAACTAAACTAACTAAACTAACTAAACTAACTAAACTAACTAAACTAACTAAACTAACTAAACTAACTAAACTAACTAAACTAACTAAACTAACTAAACTAACTAAACTAACTAAACTAACTAAACTAACTAAACTAACTAAACTAACTAAACTAACTAAACTAACTAAACTAACTAAACTAACTAAACTAACTAAACTAACTAAACTAACTAAACTAACTAAACTAACTAAACTAACTAAACTAACTAAACTAACTAAACTAACTAAACTAACTAAACTAACTAAACTAACTAAACTAACTAAACTAACTAAACTAACTAAACTAACTAAACTAACTAAACTAACTAAACTAACTAAACTAACTAAACTAACTAAACTAACTAAACTAACTAAACTAACTAAACTAACTAAACTAACTAAACTAACTAAACTAACTAAACTAACTAAACTAACTAAACTAACTAAACTAACTAAACTAACTAAACTAACTAAACTAACTAAACTAACTAACTAAACTAACTAAACTAACTAAACTAACTAAACTAACTAAACTAACTAAACTAACTAACTAACTAAACTAACTAAACTAACTAAACTAACTAAACTAACTAAACTAACTAAACTAACTAAACTAACTAAACTAAACTAAACTAACTAAACTAACTAAAACTAACTAAACTAACTAAACTAACTAAACTAACTAAACTAACTAAACTAACTAAACTAACTAAACTAACTAAACTAACTAAACTAACTAAACTAACTAAACTAACTAAACTAACTAAACTAACTAAACTAACTAAACTAACTAAACTAACTAAACTAACTAAACTAACTAAACTAACTAAACTAACTAAACTAACTAAACTAACTAAACTAACTAAACTAACTAAACTAACTAAACTAACTAAACTAACTAAACAACTAAACTAACTAAACTAACTAAACTAACTAAACTAACTAAACTAACTAAACTAACTAAACTAACTAAACTAACTAAACTAACTAAACTAACTAAACTAACTAAACTAACTAAACTAACTAAACTAACTAAACTAACTAAACTAACTAAACTAACTAAACTACAAACTAAACTAACTAAACTAACTAAACTAACTAAACTAACTAAACTAACTAAACTAACTAAACTAACTAAACTAACTAAACTAACTAAAACTAACTAAACTAACTAAACTAACTAAACTAACTAAACTAACTAAACTAACTAAACTAACTAACAACTAACTAAACTAACTAAACTAACTAAACTAACTAAACTAACTAAACTAACTAAACTAACTAAACTAACTAAACTAACTAAACTAACTAAACTAACTAAACTAACTAAACTAACTAAACTAACTAAACTAACTAAACTAACTAAACTAACTAAACTAACTAAACTAACTAAACTAACTAAACTAACTAAACTAACTAAACTAACTAAACTAACTAAACTAACTAAACTAACTAAACTAACTAAACTAACTAAACTAACTAAACTAACTAAACTAACTAAACTAACTAAACTAACTAAACTAACTAAACTAACTAAACTAACTAAACTAACTAAACTAACTAAACTAACTAAACTAACTAAACTAACTAAACTAACTAAACTAACTAAACTAACTAAACTAACTAAACTAACTAAACTAACTAAACTAACTAAACTAACTAAACTAACTAAACTAACTAAACTAACTAAACTAACTAAACTAACTAAACTAACTAAACTAACTAAACTAACTAAACTAACTAAACTAACTAAACTAACTAAACTAACTAAACTAACTAAACTAACTAAACTAACTAAACTAACTAAACTAACTAAACTAACTAAACTAACTAAACTAACTAAACTAACTAAACTAACTAAACTAACTAAACTAACTAAACTAACTAAACTAACTAAACTAACTAAACTAACTAAACTAACTAAACTAACTAAACTAACTAAACTAACTAAACTAACTAAACTAACTAAACTAACTAAACTAACTAAACTAACTAAACTAACTAAACTAACTAAACTAACTAAACTAACTAAACTAACTAAACTAACTAAACTAACTAAACTAACTAAACTAACTAAACTAACTAAACTAACTAAACTAACTAAACTAACTAAACTAACTAAACTAACTAAACTAACTAAACTAACTAAACTAACTAAACTAACTAAACTAACTAAACTAACTAAACTAACTAAACTAACTAAACTAACTAAACTAACTAAACTAACTAAACTAACTAAACTAACTAAACTAACTAAACTAACTAAACTAACTAAACTAACTAAACTAACTAAACTAACTAAACTAACTAAACTAACTAAACTAACTAAACTAACTAAACTAACTAAACTAACTAAACTAACTAAACTAACTAAACTAACTAAACTAACTAAACTAACTAAACTAACTAAACTAACTAAACTAACTAAACTAACTAAACTAACTAAACTAACTAAACTAACTAAACTAACTAAACTAACTAAACTAACTAAACTAACTAAACTAACTAAACTAACTAAACTAACTAAACTAACTAAACTAACTAAACTAACTAAACTAACTAAACTAACTAAACTAACTAAACTAACTAAACTAACTAAACTAACTAAACTAACTAAACTAACTAAACTAACTAAACTAACTAAACTAACTAAACTAACTAAACTAACTAAACTAACTAAACTAACTAAACTAACTAAACTAACTAAACTAACTAAACTAACTAAACTAACTAAACTAACTAAACTAACTAAACTAACTAAACTAACTAAACTAACTAAACTAACTAAACTAACTAAACTAACTAAACTAACTAAACTAACTAAACTAACTAAACTAACTAAACTAACTAAACTAACTAAACTAACTAAACTAACTAAACTAACTAAACTAACTAAACTAACTAAACTAACTAAACTAACTAAACTAACTAAACTAACTAAACTAACTAAACTAACTAAACTAACTAAACTAACTAAACTAACTAAACTAACTAAACTAACTAAACTAACTAAACTAACTAAACTAACTAAACTAACTAAACTAACTAAACTAACTAAACTAACTAAACTAACTAAACTAACTAAACTAACTAAACTAACTAAACTAACTAAACTAACTAAACTAACTAAACTAACTAAACTAACTAAACTAACTAAACTAACTAAACTAACTAAACTAACTAAACTAACTAAACTAACTAAACTAACTAAACTAACTAAACTAACTAAACTAACTAAACTAACTAAACTAACTAAACTAACTAAACTAACTAAACTAACTAAACTAACTAAACTAACTAAACTAACTAAACTAACTAAACTAACTAAACTAACTAAACTAACTAAACTAACTAAACTAACTAAACTAACTAAACTAACTAAACTAACTAAACTAACTAAACTAACTAAACTAACTAAACTAACTAAACTAACTAAACTAACTAAACTAGCTAAACTAACTAAACTAACTAAACTAACTAAACTAACTAAACTAACTAAACTAACTAAACTAACTAAACTAACTAAACTAACTAAACTAACTAAACTAACTAAACTAACTAAACTAACTAAACTAACTAAACTAACTAAACTAACTAAACTAACTAAACTAACTAAACTAACTAAACTAACTAAACTAACTAAACTAACTAAACTAACTAAACTAACTAAACTAACTAAACTAACTAAACTAACTAAACTAACTAAACTAACTAAACTAACTAAACTAACTAAACTAACTAAACTAACTAAACTAACTAAACTAACTAAACTAACTAAACTAACTAAACTAACTAAACTAACTAAACTAACTAAACTAACTAAACTAACTAAACTAACTAAACTAACTAAACTAACTAAACTAACTAAACTAACTAAACTAACTAAACTAACTAAACTAACTAAACTAACTAAACTAACTAAACTAACTAAACTAACTAAACTAACTAAACTAACTAAACTAACTAAACTAACTAAACTAACTAAACTAACTAAACTAACTAAACTAACTAAACTAACTAAACTAACTAAACTAACTAAACTAACTAAACTAACTAAACTAACTAAACTAACTAAACTAACTAAACTAACTAAACTAACTAAACTAACGAAACTAACTAAACTAACTAAACTAACTAAACTAACTAAACTAACTAAACTAACTAAACTAACTAAACTAACTAAACTAACTAAACTAACTAAACTAACTAAACTAACTAAACTAACTAAACTAACTAAACTAACTAAACTAACTAAACTAACTAAACTAACTAAACTAACTAAACTAACTAAACTAACTAAACTAACTAAACTAACTAAACTAACTAAACTAACTAAACTAACTAAACTAACTAAACTAACTAAACTAACTAAACTAACTAAACTAACTAAACTAACTAAACTAACTAAACTAACTAAACTAACTAAACTAACTAAACTAACTAAACTAACTAAACTAACTAAACTAACTAAACTAACTAAACTAACTAAACTAACTAAACTAACTAAACTAACTAAACTAACTAAACTAACTAAACTAACTAAACTAACTAAACTAACTAAACTAACTAAACTAACTAAACTAACTAAACTAACTAAACTAACTAAACTAACTAAACTAACTAAACTAACTAAACTAACTAAACTAACTAAACTAACTAAACTAACTAAACTAACTAAACTAACTAAACTAACTAAACTAACTAAACTAACTAAACTAACTAAACTAACTAAACTAACTAAACTAACTAAACTAACTAAACTAACTAAACTAACTAAACTAACTAAACTAACTAAACTAACTAAACTAACTAAACTAACTAAACTAACTAAACTAACTAAACTAACTAAACTAACTAAACTAACTAAACTAACTAAACTAACTAAACTAACTAAACTAACTAAACTAACTAAACTAACTAAACTAACTAAACTAACTAAACTAACTAAACTAACTAAACTAACTAAACTAACTAAACTAACTAAACTAACTAAACTAACTAAACTAACTAAACTAACTAAACTAACTAAACTAACTAAACTAACTAAACTAACTAAACTAACTAAACTAACTAAACTAACTAAACTAACTAAACTAACTAAACTAACTAAACTAACTAAACTAACTAAACTAACTAAACTAACTAAACTAACTAAACTAACTAAACTAACTAAACTAACTAAACTAACTAAACTAACTAAACTAACTAAACTAACTAAACTAACTAAACTAACTAAACTAACTAAACTAACTAAACTAACTAAACTAACTAAACTAACTAAACTAACTAAACTAACTAAACTAACTAAACTAACTAAACTAACTAAACTAACTAAACTAACTAAACTAACTAAACTAACTAAACTAACTAAACTAACTAAACTAACTAAACTAACTAAACTAACTAAACTAACTAAACTAACTAAACTAACTAAACTAACTAAACTAACTAAACTAACTAAACTAACTAAACTAACTAAACTAACTAAACTAACTAAACTAACTAAACTAACTAAACTAACTAAACTAACTAAACTAACTAAACTAACTAAACTAACTAAACTAACTAAACTAACTAAACTAACTAAACTAACTAAACTAACTAAACTAACTAAACTAACTAAACTAACTAAACTAACTAAACTAACTAAACTAACTAAACTAACTAAACTAACTAAACTAACTAAACTAACTAAACTAACTAAACTAACTAAACTAACTAAACTAACTAAACTAACTATACTAACTAAACTAACTAAACTAACTAAACTAACTAAACTAACTAAACTAACTAAACTAACTAAACTAACTAAACTAACTAAACTAACTAAACTAACTAAACTAACTAAACTAACTAAACTAACTAAACTAACTAAACTAACTAAACTAACTAAACTAACTAAACTAACTAAACTAACTAAACTAACTAAACTAACTAAACTAACTAAACTAACTAAACTAACTAAACTAACTAAACTAACTAAACTAACTAAACTAACTAAACTAACTAAACTAACTAAACTAGCTAAACTAACTAAACTAACTAAACTAACTAAACTAACTAAACTAACTAAACTAACTAAACTAACTAAACTAACTAAACTAACTAAACTAACTAAACTAACTAAACTAACTAAACTAACTAAACTAACTAAACTAACTAAACTAACTAAACTAACTAAACTAACTAAACTAACTAAACTAACTAAACTAACTAAACTAACTAAACTAACTAAACTAACTAAACTAACTAAACTAACTAAACTAACTAAACTAACTAAACTAACTAAACTAACTAAACTAACTAAACTAACTAAACTAACTAAACTAACTAAACTAACTAAACTAACTAAACTAACTAAACTAACTAAACTAACTAAACTAACTAAACTAACTAAACTAACTAAACTAACTAAACTAACTAAACTAACTAAACTAACTAAACTAACTAAACTAACTAAACTAACTAAACTAACTAAACTAACTAAACTAACTAAACTAACTAAACTAACTAAACTAACTAAACTAACTAAACTAACTAAACTAACTAAACTAACTAAACTAACTAAACTAACTAAACTAACTAAACTAACTAAACTAACTAAACTAACTAAACTAACTAAACTAACTAAACTAACTAAACTAACTAAACTAACTAAACTAACTAAACTAACTAAACTAACTAAACTAACTAAACTAACTAAACTAACTAAACTAACTAAACTAACTAAACTAACTAAACTAACTAAACTAACTAAACTAACTAAACTAACTAAACTAACTAAACTAACTAAACTAACTAAACTAACTAAACTAACTAAACTAACTAAACTAACTAAACTAACTAAACTAACTAAACTAACTAAACTAACTAAACTAACTAAACTAACTAAACTAACTAAACTAACTAAACTAACTAAACTAACTAAACTAACTAAACTAACTAAACTAACTAAACTAACTAAACTAACTAAACTAACTAAACTAACTAAACTAACTAAACTAACTAAACTAACTAAACTAACTAAACTAACTAAACTAACTAAACTAACTAAACTAACTAAACTAACTAAACTAACTAAACTAACTAAACTAACTAAACTAACTAAACTAACTAAACTAACTAAACTAACTAAACTAACTAAACTAACTAAACTAACTAAACTAACTAAACTAACTAAACTAACTAAACTAACTAAACTAACTCAACTAACTAAACTAACTAAACTAACTAAACTAACTAAACTAACTAAACTAACTAAACTAACTAAACTAACTAAACTAACTAAACTAACTAAACTAACTAAACTAACTAAACTAACTAAACTAACTAAACTAACTAAACTAACTAAACTAACTAAACTAACTAAACTAACTAAACTAACTAAACTAACTAAACTAACTAAACTAACTAAACTAACTAAACTAACTAAACTAACTAAACTAACTAAACTAACTAAACTAACTAAACTAACTAAACTAACTAAACTAACTAAACTAACTAAACTAACTAAACTAACTAAACTAACTAAACTAACTAAACTAACTAAACTAACTCAACTAACTAAACTAACTAAACTAACTAAACTAACTAAACTAACTAAACTAACTAAACTAACTAAACTAACTAAACTAACTAAACTAACTAAACTAACTAAACTAACTAAACTAACTAAACTAACTAAACTAACTAAACTAACTAAACTAACTAAACTAACTAAACTAACTAAACTAACTAAACTAACTAAACTAACTAAACTAACTAAACTAACTAAACTAACTAAACTAACTAAACTAACTAAACTAACTAAACTAACTAAACTAACTAAACTAACTAAACTAACTAAACTAACTAAACTAACTAAACTAACTAAACTAACTAAACTAACTAATAACTAACTAAACTAACTAAACTAACTAAACTAACTAAACTAACTAAACTAACTAAACTAACTAAACTAACTAAACTAATATATTTCTTAGCGTATTGCACTAAAAAGTTATAGGACTCCATAAAATATGTTCAGATGTTGATACAAATTCGTTTGAAATGAGACATATTGCATTAATATACGCAAATACAAGCGTTAAAATGCCCATACCAGAGTAATATATTTCCTAGCGTATTGCACCAAAAAGTTATAGGACCCCGTAAAATATGTACGGATCAATTGATTCAAATTCGTTTCAAATGAGACATATTGCAGTAATATACGCAAATACAACCGTTAAAATGCCAATACGAGAGGAATATATGAGACATATTGCAGTTAAATACGCAAATACAAGCGTTAAAATGCCAATACAAGAGTAATATATTTCTTAGCGTATTGTACTAAAAAGTTATAGGACTCCATAAAATATGTTCAGATGTTGATACAAATTCGTTTGAAATGAGACATATTGCAGTAATATACGCAAATACAAGCGTTAAAATGCCAATACCAGAGTAATATATTTCCTAGCGTATTGCACCAAAAAGTTATAGGACCCCTTAAAATATGTACGGATCAATTGATTCAAATTCGTTTCAAATGAGACATATTGCAGTAATATACGCAAATACAAGCGTTAATATGCCAATACGAGAGGAATATATGAGACATATTGCAGTTATATACGCAAATACAAGCGTTAAAATGCCAATACCAGAGTAATATATTTCTTAGCGTATTGCACTAAAAAGTTATAGGACCCAATAAAATATGTTCAGATATTGATTCAAATTCGTTTTAAATGAGACATATTGCAGTTAAATACGCAAATACAAGCGTTAAAATGCCAATACCAGAGTAATATATTTCTTAGCGTATTGCACTAAAAAGTTATAGGACTCCATAAAATATGTTCAGATGTTGATACAAATTCGTTTGAAATGAGACATATTGCAGAAATATACTCAAATACAAGCGTTAAAATGCCAATACCAGAGTAATATATTTCCTAGCGTATTGCACCAAAAAGTTATAGGACCCCGTAAAATATGTACGGATCAATTGATTCAAATTCGTTTCAAATGAGACATATTGCAGTAATATACGCAAATACAAGCGTTAAAATGCCAATACGAGAGGAATATATGAGACATATTGCAGTTATATACGCAAATACAAGCGTTAAAATGCCAATACCAGAGTAATATATTTCTTAGCGTATTGCATTAAAAAGTTATAGGACCCAATAAAATATGTTCAGATATTGATTCAAATTCGTTTTAAATGAGACATATTTCAGTAATATACGCAAATACAAGCGTTAAAATGCCAATACGAGAGGAATATATGAGACATATTGCAGTTATATAAGCAAAAATACAAGCGTTAAAATGCCAATACCAGAGTAATATATTTCTTAGCGTATTGCACTAAAAAGTTATAGGACTCCATAAAATATGTTCATATATTGATTCAAATTCGTTTTAAATGAGACATATTTCAGTAATCTACGCAAATACAAGCGTTAAAATGCCAATACCAGAGTAATATATTTCTTAGCGTGTTGTACTAAGAAGTTATAGGACCCCATAAAATATGTTCATATATTGATTCAAATTCGTTTTAAATGAGACATATTTCAGTAATCTACGCAAATACAAGCGTTAAAATGCCAATACCAGAGTAATATATTTCCTAGCGTATTGCACCAAAAAGTTATAGGCCACCATTAAAAATGTTCAGATATTGATTCAAATTCGTTTCAAATGAGACATATAGCAGTAATATGCGCAAATACAAGCGTTAAAAGGACAATACTAGAGTAATATATTTCGTAGCGTATTGCACTAAAAAGTTATAGGACTCCATAAAATATGTTCAGATGTTCATACAAATTCATTTGAAATGAGACATATTGCACTAATATACGCAAATACAAGCGTTAAAATGCCAATACCAGAGTAATATATTTCCTAGCGTATTGCACCAAAAAGTTATAGGACCCCGTAAAATATGTACGGATCAATTGATTCAAATTCGTTTCATATGAGACATATTGCAGTAATATACGAGAATACAAGCGTTAAATTGCCAATACCAGAGTAATGTATTTCTTAGCGTATTGCACTCAAAAGTTATAGGACTCCATAAAATATGTTCAGATGGTGATACAAATTCGTTTGAAATGAGACATATTGCATTAATATACGCAAATACAAGCGTTTAAATGCCAATACCAGAGTAATATATTTCGTAGCGTATTGCACCAAAAAGTTATAGGCCACCATTAAAAATGTTCAGATATTGATTCAAATTCGTTTCAAATGAGACATATAGCCGTAATATACGCAAATACAAGCGTTAAAATGCCAATACGAGAGGAATATATGAGACATATTGCAGTTATATAAGCAAAAATACAAGCGTTAAAATGCCAATACCAGAGTAATATATTTCTTAGCGTATTGCACTAAAAAGTTATAGGACTCCATAAAATATGTTCAGATGTTGATACAAATTCATTTGAAATGAGACATATTGCACTAATATAGGAAATACAAGCGTTAAAATGCCAATACGAGAGGAATATATGAGACATATTGCAGTTAAATACGCAAATACAAGCGTTAAAATGCCAATACCAGAGTAATATATTTCTTAGCGTATTGCACTAAAAAGTTATAGGACTCCATAAAATATGTTCAGATGTTGATACAAATTCGTTTGAAATGAGACATATTGCACTAATAAAGGCAAATACAAGCGTTAAAATGCCAATACGAGAGGAATATATGAGACATATTGCAGTTATATAAGCAAAAATACAAGCGTTAAAATGCCAATACCAGAGTAATATATTTCTTAGCGTATTGCACTAAAAAGTTATAGGACTCCATAAAATATGTTCAGATGTTGATACAAATTCGTTTGAAATGAGACATATTGCAGTAATATACGCAAATACAAGCGTTAAAATGCCAATACCAGAGTAATATATTTCTTAGCGTATTGTACTTATAAGTTATAGTTCACCATTAAAAATGTTCAGATATTGATTCAAATTCGTTTCAAATGAGACATATTGCAGTAATATACGCAAATACAAGCGTTAATATGCCAATACGAGAGGAATATATGAGACATATTGCAGTTATATACGCAAATACAAGCGTTAAAATGCCAATACCAGAGTAATATATTTCTTAGCGTATTGCACTAAAAAGTTATAGGACCCAATAAAATATGTTCAGATATTGATTCAAATTCGTTTTAAATGAGACATATTTCAGTAATATACGCAAATACTAGCGTTAAAATGCCAATACCAGAGTAATATATTTCTCAGCGTCTTGCCCTAAAAAGTTATAGGACTCTATAAAACATGTTCAGATGTTGATACAAATTCGTTTCAAATGAGACATATTGCAGTAATATACGCAAATACAAGCGTTAAAATGCCAATACCAGAGTAATATATTTCTTAGCGTATTGTACTTATAAGTTATAGTTCACCATTAAAAATGTTCAGATATTGATTCAAATTCGTTTCAAATAAGACATTTAGCAGTAATATACGCAAATACAAGCGTTAAAATGCCAATACGAGAGGAATATATGAGACATATTGCAGTTATATAAGAAATACAAGCGTTAAAATGCCAATACCAGAGTAATATATTTCTTAGCGTATTGCACTAAAAAGTTATAGAACTCCATAAAATATGTTCAGATGTAGATACAAATTCGT
This sequence comes from Nebria salina, assembly GCA_944039245.1. Lineage (NCBI taxonomy): Eukaryota > Metazoa > Arthropoda > Insecta > Coleoptera > Carabidae > Nebria > Nebria salina. The sequence continues at coordinate 23,112 of CALUEK010000388.1, read as the reverse complement.
TTGAAATGAGACATATTGCAGTAATATACGTAAATACAAGCGTTAAAATGCCAATACCAGAGTAATATATTTCCTAGCGTATTGCACCAAAAAGTTATAGGACCCCGTAAAATATGTACCGATCAATTGATTCAAATTCGTTTCAAATGAGACATATTGCAGTAATATACGCAAATACAAGCGTTAATATGCCAATACGAGAGGAATATATGAGACATATTGCAGTTATATACGCAAATACAAGCGTTAAAATGCCAATACCAGAGTAATATATTTCTTAGCGTATTGCACTAAAAAGTTATAGGACCCAATAAAATATGTTCAGATATTGATTCAAATTCGTTTTAAATGAGACATATTTCAGTAATATACGCAAATACAAGCGTTAAAATTCCAATACCAGAGTAATATATTTCTCAGCGTCTTGCCCTAAAAAGTTATAGGACTCTATAAAACATGTTCAGATGTTGATACAAATTCGTTTCAAATGAGACATATTGCAGTAATATACGCAAATACAAGCGTTAAAATGCTAATACCTGAGTAATATATAACTTAGCGTATTGTACTAAAAAGTTATAGGCCACCATTAAATATGTTCAGAAATTGATTCAAATTCGTTTCAAATGAGACATATTGCAGTAATATGCGCAAATACAAGCGTTAAAAGGACAATACTAGAGTAATATATTTCGTAGCGTATTGCACTAAAAAGTTATAGGACTCCATAAAATATGTTCAGATGTTGATACAAATTCGTTTGAAATGAGACATATTGCACTAATATAGGCAAATACAAGCGTTAAAATGCCAATACGAGAGGAATATATGAGACATATTGCAGTTAAATACGCAAATACAAGCGTTAAAATGCCAATACCAGAGTAATATATTTCTTAGCGTATGGCACTAAAAAGTTATAGGACTCCATAAAATATGTTCAGATGTTGATACAAATTCGTTTGAAATGAGACATATTGCACTAATATAGGCAAATACAAGCGTTAAAATGCCAATACCAGAGTAATATATTTCCTAGCGTATTGCACCAAAAAGTTATAGGACCCCGTAAAATATGTACGGATCAATTGATTCAAATTCGTTTCAAATGAGACATATTGCAGTAATATACGAGAATAAAAGCGTTAAAATGCCAATACGAGAGGAATATATGAGACATATTGCAGTTAAATACGCAAATACAAGCGTTAAATTGCCAATACCAGAGTAATATATTTCTTAGCGTATTGCACTAAAAAGTTATAGGACTCCATAAAATATGTTCAAATGTTGATACAAATTCGTTTGAAATGAGACATATTGCAGTTATATACGCAAATACAAGCGTTAAAATGCCAATACCAGAGTAATATATTTCTTAGCGTATTGCACTAAAAAGTTATGGGACCCAATAAACAATGTTCAGATATTGATTCAAATTCGTTTTAAATGAGACATATTTCAGTAATATACGCAAATGCAAGCGTTAGAATGCCAATACCAGAGTAATATATTTCTTAGCGTATTGCACTAAAAAGTTATAGGACTCCCTAAAAAATGTTCAGATGTTGATACAAATTCGTTTGAAATGAGACATATTGCAGTAATATACGCAAATACAAGCGTTAAAATGCCAATACCAGAGTAATATATTTCTTAGCGTATTGTACTTATAAGTTATAGTTCACCATTAAAAATGTTCAGATATTGATTCAAATTCGTTTCAAATGAGACATATTGCAGTAATATACGCAAATACAAGCGTTAATATGCCAATACGAGAGGAATATATGAGACATATTGCAGTTATATACGCAAATACAAGCGTTAAAATGCCAATACCAGAGTAATATATTTCTTAGCGTATTGCACTAAAAAGTTATAGGACCCAATAAAATATGTTCAGATATTGATTCAAATTCGTTTTAAATGAGACATATTTCACTAATATACGCAAATACAAGCGTTAAAATGCCAATACCAGAGTAATATATTTCTCAGCGTCTTGCCCTAAAAAGTTATAGGATTCTATAAAACATGTTCAGATGTTGATACAAATTCGTTTCTAATGAGACATATTCCAGTAATATACGCAAATACAAGGGTTAAAATGCCAATACCTGAGTAATATATAACTTAGCGTATTGTACTAAAAAGTTATAGGCCACCATTAAATACGTTCAGAAATTTATTCAAATTCGTTTCAAATGAGACATATTGCAGTAATATGCGCAAATACAAGCGTTAAAAGGACAATACGAGAGGAATATATGAGACATATTGCAGTTAAATACGCAAATACAAGCGTTAAAATGCCAATACCAGAGTAATATATTTCCTAGCGTATTGCACCAAAAAGTTATAGGACCCCGTAAAATATGTATGGATCAATTGATTCAAATTCGTTTCAAATGAGACATATTGCAGTAATATACGCAAATACAAGCGTTAAAATGCCAATACGAGAGGAATATATGAGACATATTGCAGTTAAATACGCAAATACAAGCGTTAAAATGCCAATACCAGAGTAATATATTTCTTAGCGTATTGCACTAAAAAGTTATAGGACTCCATAAAATATGTTCAGATGTTGATACAAATTCGTTTGAAATGAGACATATTGCAGTAATATACGCAAATACAAGCGTTAAAATGCCAATACCAGAGTAATATATTTCCTAGCGTATTGCACCAAAAAGTTATAGGACCCCGTAAAATATGTACGGATCAATTGATTCAAATTCGTTTCAAATGACACATATTGCAGTAATATACGCAAATACAAGCGTTAAAATGCCAATACGAGAGGAATATATGAGACATATTGCAGTTATATACGCAAATACAAGCGTTAAAATGCCAATACCAGAGTAATATATTTCTTAGCGTATTGCACTAAAAAGTTATAGGACCCAATAAAATATGTTCAGATATTGATTCAAATTCGTTTTAAATGAGACATATTTCAGTAATATACGCAAATACAAGCGTTAAAATGCCAATACCAGAGTAATATATTTCTCAGCGTCTTGCCCTAAAAAGTTATAGGACTCTATAAAACATGTTCAGATGTTGATACAAATTCGTTTCAAATGAGACATATTGCAGTAATATACGCCAATACAAGCGTTAAAATGCCAATACCAGAGTAATATATTTCCTAGCGTATTGCACCAAAAAGTTATAGGACCCCGTAAAATATGTACGGATCAATTGATTCAAATTCGTTTCAAATGAGACATATTGCAGTAATATACGCAAATACCAGCGTTAATATGCCAATACGAGAGGAATATATGAGACATATTGCAGTTATATACGCCAATACAAGCGTTAAAATGCCAATACCAGAGTAATATATTTCTTAGCGTATTGCACTAAAAAGTTATAGGACTCCATAAAATATGTTCAGATGTTGATACAAATTCGTTTGAAATGAGACATATTGCACTAATATAGGCAAATACAAGCGTTAAAATGCCAATACCAGAGTAATATATTTCCTAGCGTATTGCACCAAAAAGTTATAGGACCCCGTAAAATATGTACGGATCAATTGATTCAAATTCGTTTCAAATGAGACATATTGCAGTAATATAAGCAAATACAAGCGTTAAAATGCCAATACGAGAGGAATATATGAGACATATTGCAGTTATATACGCAAATACAAGCGTTAAAATGCCAATACCAGAGTAATATATTTCCTAGCGTATTGCACCAAAAAGTTATAGGACCCCGTAAAATATGTACGGATCAATTGATTCAAATTCGTTTCAAATGAGACATATTGCAGTAATATACGCAAATACAAGCGTTAAAATGCCAATACGAGAGGAATATATGAGACATATTGCAGTTAAATACGCAAATACAAGCGTTAAAATGCCAATACCAGAGTAATATATTTCTTAGCGTATTGCACTAAAAAGTTATGGGACTCCATAAAATATGTTCAGATGTTGATACAAATTCGTTTGAAATGAGACATATTGCACTAATATAGGCAAATACAAGCGTTAAAATGCCAATACCAGAGTAATATATTTCCTAGCGTATTGCACCAAAAAGTTATAGGCCACCATTAAAAATGTTCAGATATTGATTCAAATTCGTTTCAAATGAGACATATAGCAGTAAGGTACGCAAATACAAGCGTTAAAATGCCAATACGAGAGGAATATATGAGACATATTGCAGTTAAATACGCAAATACAAGCGTTAAAATGCCAATACCAGAGTAATATATTTCTTAGCGTATTGCACTAAAAAGTTATAGGACCCAATAAAATATGTTCAGATATTGATTCAAATTCGTTTTAAATGAGACATATTTCAGTAATATACGCAAATACAAGCGTTAAAATGCCAATACCAGAGTAATATATTTCTCAGCGTCTTGCCCTAAAAAGTTATAGGACTCTATAAAACATGTTCAGATGTTGATACAAATTCGTTTCAAATGAGACATATTGCAGTAATATACGCAAATACAAGCGTTAAAATGCCAATACCTGAGTAATATATAACTTAGCGTATTGGACTAAAAAGTTATAGGCCACCATTAAATATGTTCAGAAATTGATTCAAATTCGTTTCAAATGAGACATATTGCAGTAATATGCGCAAATACAAGCGTTAAAAGGACAATACTAGAGTAATATTTTTCGTAGCGCATTGCACTAAAAAGTTATAGGACTCCATAAAATATGTTCAGATGTTCATACAAATTCATTTGAAATGAGACATATTGCACTAATATACGCAAATACAAGCGTTAAAATGCCAATACCAGAGTAATATATTTCCTAGCGTATTGCACCAAAAAGTTATAGGACCCCGTAAAATATGTACGGATCAATTGATTCAAATTCGTTTCAAATGAGACATATTGCAGTAATATACGAGAATACAAGCGTTAAAATGCCAATACGAGAGGAATATATGAGACTTATTGCAGTTAAATACGCAAATACAAGCGTTAAATTGCCAATACCAGAGTAATATGTTTCTTAGCGTATTGCACTAAAAAGTTATAGGACCCAATAAAATATGTTCAGATATTGATTCAAATTCGTTTTAAATGAGACATATTTCAGTAATATACGCAAATACAAGCGTTAAAATGCCAATACCAGAGTAATATATTTCTCAGCATCTTGCTCTAAAAAGTTATAGGACTCTATAAAACATGTTCAGATGTTGATACAAATTCGTTTCAAATGAGACATATAGCAGTAATATACGCAAATACAAGCGTTAAAATGCCAATACGAGAGGAATATATGAGACATATTGCAGTTGTATAAGCAAATACAAGCGTTAAAATGCCAATACCAGAGTAATATATTTCCTAGCGTATTGCACCAAAAAGTTATAGGCCACCATTAAAAATGTTCAGATATTGATTCAAATTCGTTTCAAATGAGACAAATAGCAGTAATATACGCAAATACAAGCGTTAAAATGCCAATACGAGAGGAATATATGAGACATATTGCAGTTAAATACGCAAATACAAGCGTTAAAATGCCAATACCAGAGTAATATATTTCTTAGCGTATTGCGCTAAAAAGTTATTGGACTCCATAAAATATGTTCAGATGTTGATACAAATTCGTTTGAAATGAGACATATTGCACTAATATAGGCAAATACAAGCGTTAAAATGCCAATACCAGAGTAATATATTTCCTAGCGTATTGCACCAAAAAGTTATAGGCCACCATTAAAAATGTTCAGATATTGATTCAAATTCGTTTCAAATGAGACATATAGCAGTAATATACGCAAATACAAGCGTTAAAATGCAAATACGAGAGGAATATATGAGACATATTGCAGTTAAATACGCAAATACAAGCGTTAAAATGCCAATACCAGAGTAATATATTTCTTAGCGTATTGCACTAAAAAGTTATAGGACTCCATAAAATATGTTCAGATGTTGATACAAATTCGTTTGAAATGAGACATATTGCAGTAATATACGCAAATACAAGCGTTAAAATGCCAATACCAGAGTAATATATTTCCTAGCGTATTGCACCAAAAAGTTATAGGACCCCGTAAAATATGTACGGATCAATTGATTCAAATTCGTTTCAAATGAGACATATTGCAGTAATATACGCAAATACAAGCGTTAATATGCCAATACGAGAGGAATATATGAGACATATTGCAGTAATATACGCAAATACAAGCGTTAAAATGCCAATACCAGAGTAATATATTTCTTAGCGTATTGTACTTATAAGTTATAGTTCACCATTAAAAATGTTTAGATATTGATTCAAATTCGTTTCAAATGAGACATTTAGCAGTAATATACGCAAATACAAGCGTTAAAATGCCAATACGAGAGGAAAATATGAAACATATTGCAGTTATATAAGCAAATACAGGCGTTAAAATGCCAATACCAGAGTAATATATTTCTCAGCGTCTTGCCCTAAAAAGTTATAGGACTCCATAAAATATGTTCAGATGTTGATACAAATTCGTTTGAAATGAGACATATTGCACTAATATAGGCAAATACAAGCGTTAAAATGCCAATACCAGAGTAATATATTTCCTAGCGTATTGCACCAAAAAGTTATAGGAGACCGTAAAATATGTACGGATCATTGTTTCAAATTCGTTTCAAATGAGACATATTGCAGTAATATACGCAAATACAAGCGTTAAAATGCCAATACCAGAGTAATATATTTCTTAGCGTATTGCACTAAAAAGTTATAGGACCCAATAAAATATGTTCAGATATTGATTCAAATTCGTTTTAAATGAGACAGATTTCAGTAATATACGCAAATACAAGCGTTAAAATGCAAATACCAGAGTAATATATTTCTCAGCGTCTTGCCCTAAAAAGTTATAGGACTCCATAAAATATGTTCAGATGTTGATACAAATTCGTTTGAAATGAGACATATTGCACTAATATAGGCAAATACAAGCGTTAAAATGCCAATACCAGAGTAATATATTTCCTAGCGTATTGCACCAAAAAGTTATAGGCCACCATTAAAAATGTTCAGATATTGATTCAAATTCGTTTCAAATGAGACATATAGCAGTAAGATACGCAAATACAAGCGTTAAAATGCCAATACGAGAGGAATATATGAGACATATTGCAGTTATATAAGCAAATACAAGCGTTAAAATGCCAATACCAGAGTAATATATTTCTTAGCGTATTGCACTAAAAAGTTATAGGACTCCATAAAATATGTTCAGATGTTGATACAAATTCGTTTGAAATGAGACATATTGCACTATTATAGGCAAATACAAGCGTTAAAATGCCAATACCAGAGTAGTATATTTCCTAGCGTATTGCACCAAAAAGTTATAGGACCCCGTAAAATATGTACGGATCAATTGATTCAAATTCGTTTCAAATGAGACATATTGCAGTAATATACGCAAATACAAGCGTTAAAATGCCAATACGAGAGGAATATATGAGACATATTGCAGTTAAATACGCAAATACAAGCGTTAAAATGCCAATACCAGAGTAATATATTTCTTAGCGTATTGCACTAAAAAGTTATGGGACTCCATAAAATATGTTCAGATGTTGATACAAATTCGTTTGAAATGAGACATATTGCACTAATATAGGCAAATACAAGCGTTAAAATGCCAATACCAGAGTAATATATTTCCTAGCGTATTGCACCAAAAAGTTATAGGCCACCATTAAAAATGTTCAGATATTGATTCAAATTCGTTTCAAATGAGACATATAGCAGTAAGATACGCAAATACAAGCGTTAAAATGCCAATACGAGAGGAATATATGAGACATATTGCAGTTAAATACGCAAATACAAGCGTTAAAATGCCAATACCAGAGTAATATATTTCTTAGCGTATTGCACTAAAAAGTTATAGGACCCAATAAAATATGTTCAGATATTGATTCAAATTCGTTTTAAATGAGACAGATTTCAGTAATATACGCAAATACAAGCGTTAAAATGCAAATACCAGAGTAATATATTTCTCAGCGTCTTGCCCTAAAAAGTTATAGGACTCTATAAAACATGTTCAGATGTTGATACAAATTCGTTTCAAATGAGACATATTGCAGTAATATACGCAAATACAAGCGTTAAAATGCCAATACCTGAGTAATATATAACTTAGCGTATTGGACTAAAAAGTTATAGGCCACCATTAAATATGTTCAGAAATTGATTCAAATTCGTTTCAAATGAGACATATTGCAGTAATATGCGCAAATACAAGCGTTAAAAGGACAATACTAGAGTAATATTTTTCGTAGCGTATTGCACTAAAAAGTTATAGGACTCCATAAAATATGTTCAGATGTTCATACAAATTCATTTGAAATGAGACATATTGCACTAATATACGCAAATACAAGCGTTAAAATGCCAATACCAGAGTAATATATTTCCTAGCGTATTGCACCAAAAAGTTAAAGGACCCCGTAAAATATGTACGGATCAATTGATTCAAATTCGTTTCAAATGAGACATATTGCAGTAATATACGAGAATACAAGCGTTAAAATGCCAATACGAGAGGAATATATGAGACTTATTGCAGTTAAATACGCAAATACAAGCGTTAAATTGCCAATACCAGAGTAATATGTTTCTTAGCGTATTGCACTAAAAAGTTATAGGACTCCATAAAATATGTTCAGATGTTGATACAAATTCGTTTGAAATGAGACATATTGCACTAATATAGGCAAATACAAGCGTTAAAATGCCAATACCAGAGTAATATATTTCCTAGCGTATTGCACCAAAAAGTTATAGGACCCCGTAAAATATGTACGGATCAATTGATTCAAATTCGTTTCAAATGAGACATATTGCAGTAATATACGCAAATACAAGCGTTAAAATGCCAATACGAGAGGAATATATGAGACATATTGCAGTTAAATACGCAAATACAAGCGTTAAAATGCCAATACCAGAGTAATATATTTCTTAGCGTATTGCACTTAAAAGTTATAGGACTCCATAAAATATGTTCAGATGTTGATACAAATTCGTTTGAAATGAGACATATTGCAGTAATATACGCAAATACAAGCGTTAAAATGCCAATACCAGAGTAATATATTTCCTAGCGTATTGCACCAAAAAGTTATAGGACCCCGTAAAATATGTACGGATCAATTGATTCAAATTCGTTTCAAATGAGACATATTGCAGTAATATACGCAAATACAAGCGTTAAAATGCCAATACGAGAGGAATATATGAGACATATTGCAGTTAAATACGCAAATACAAGCGTTAAAATGCCAATACCAGAGTAATATATTTCCTAGCGTATTGCACCAAAAAGTTATAGGCCACCATTAAAAATGTTCAGATATTGATTCAAATTCGTTTCAAATGAGACATATAGCAGTAAGATACGCAAATACAAGCGTTAAAATGCCAATACGAGAGGAATATATGAGACATATTGCAGTTAAATACGCAAATACAAGCGTTAAAATGCCAATACCAGAGTAATATATTTCTTAGCGTATTGCACTAAAAAGTTATAGGACCCAATAAAATATGTTCAGATATTGATTCAAATTCGTTTTAAATGAGACATATTTCAGTAATATACGCAAATACAAGCGTTAAAATGCCAATACCAGAGTAATATATTTCTCAGCGTCTTGCCCTAAAAAGTTATAGGACTCTATAAAACATGTTCAGATGTTGATACAAATTCGTTTCAAATGAGACATATTGCAGTAATATACGCAAATACAAGCGTTAAAATGCCAATACCTGAGTAATATATAACTTAGCGTATTGGACTAAAAAGTTATAGGCCACCATTAAATATGTTCAGAAATTGATTCAAATTCGTTTCAAATGAGACATATTGCAGTAATATGCGCAAATACAAGCGTTAAAAGGACAATACTAGAGTAATATTTTTCGTAGCGTATTGCACTAAAAAGTTATAGGACTCCATAAAATATGTTCAGATGTTCATACAAATTCATTTGAAATGAGACATATTGCACTAATATACGCAAATACAAGCGTTAAAATGCCAATACCAGAGTAATATATTTCCTAGCGTATTGCACCAAAAAGTTATAGGACCCCCGTAAAATATGTACGGATCAATTGATTCAAATTCGTTTCAAATGAGACATATTGCAGTAATATACGAGAATACAAGCGTTAAAATGCCAATACGAGAGGAATATATGAGACTTATTGCAGTTAAATACGCAAATACAAGCGTTAAATTGCCAATACCAGAGTACTATGTTTCTTAGCGTATTGCACTAAAAAGTTATAGGACCCAATAAAATATGTTCAGATATTGATTCAAATTCGTTTTAAATGAGACATATTTCAGTAATATACGCAAATACAAGCGTTAAAATGCCAATACCAGAGTAATATATTTCTCAGCATCTTGCTCTAAAAAGTTATAGGACTCTATAAAACATGTTCAGATGTTGATACAAATTCGTTTCAAATGAGACATATAGCAGTAATATACGCAAATACAAGCGTTAAAATGCCAATACGAGAGGAATATATGAGACATATTGCAGTTGTATAAGCAAATACAAGCGTTAAAATGCCAATACCAGAGTAATATATTTCCTAGCGTATTGCACCAAAAAGTTATAGGCCACCATTAAAAATGTTCAGATATTGATTCAAATTCGTTTCAAATGAGACATATAGCAGTAATATACGCAAATACAAGCGTTAAAATGCCAATACGAGAGGAATATATGAGACATATTGCAGTTAAATACGCAAATACAAGCGTTAAAATGCCAATACCAGAGTAATATATTTCTTAGCGTATTGCGCTAAAAAGTTATTGGACTCCATAAAATATGTTCAGATGTTGATACAAATTCGTTTGAAATGAGACATATTGCACTAATATAGGCAAATACAAGCGTTAAAATGCCAATACCAGAGTAATATATTTCCTAGCGTATTGCACCAAAAAGTTATAGGCCACCATTAAAAATGTTCAGATATTGATTCAAATTCGTTTCAAATGAGACATATAGCAGTAATATACGCAAATACAAGCGTTAAAATGCCAATACGAGAGGAATATATGAGACATATTGCAGTTAAATACGCAAATACAAGCGTTAAAATGCCAATACCAGAGTAATATATTTCTTAGCGTATTGCACTAAAAAGTTATAGGACTCCATAAAATATGTTCAGATGTTGATACAAATTCGTTTGAAATGAGACATATTGCACTAATATAGGCAAATACAAGCGTTAAAATGCCAATACCAGAGTAATATATTTCCTAGCGTATTGCACCAAAAAGTTATAGGACCCCGTAAAATATGTACGGATCAATTGATTCAAATTCGTTTCAAATGAGACATATTGCAGTAATATACGCAAATACAAGCGTTAATATGCCAATACGAGAGGAATATATGAGACATATTGCAGTCATATACGCAAATACAAGCGTTAAAATGCCAATACCAGAGTAATATATTTCTTAGCGTATTGTACTTATAAGTTATAGTTCACCATTAAAAATGTTTAGATATTGATTCAAATTCGTTTCAAATGAGACATTTAGCAGTAATATACGCAAATACAAGCGTTAAAATGCCAATACGAGAGGAAAATATGAAACATATTGCAGTTATATAAGCAAATACAGGCGTTAAAATGCCAATACCAGAGTAATATATTTCTCAGCGTCTTGCCCTAAAAAGTTATAGGACTCCATAAAATATGTTCAGATGTTGATACAAATTCGTTTGAAATGAGACATATTGCACTAATATAGGCAAATACAAGCGTTAAAATGCCAATACCAGAGTAATATATTTCCTAGCGTATTGCACCAAAAAGTTATAGGACCCCGTAAAATATGTACGGATCATTGTTTCAAATTCGTTTCAAATGAGACATATTGCAGTAATATACGCAAATACAAGCGTTAAAATGCCAATACCAGAGTAATATATTTCTTAGCGTATTGTACTTATAAGTTATAGTTCACCATTAAAAATGTTCAGATATTGATTCAAATTCGTTTCAAATGAGACATTTAGCAGTAATATACGCAAATACAAGCGTTAAAATGCCAATACGAGAGGAATATATGAGACATATTGCAGTTATATAAGCAAATACAAGCGTTAAAATGCCAATACCAGAGTAATATATTTCTTAGCGTATTGCACTAAAAAGTTATAGGACTCCATAAAATATGTTCAGATGTTGATACAAATTCGTTTGAAATGAGACATATTGCACTAATATAGGCAAATACAAGCGTTAAAATGCCAATACCAGAGTAATATATTTCCTAGCGTATTGCACCAAAAAGTTATAGGACCCCGTAAAATATGTACGGATCAATTGATTCAAATTCGTTTCAAATGAGACATATTGCAGTAATATACGCAAATACAAGCGTTAAAATGCCAATACGAGAGGAATATATGAGACATATTGCAGTGAAATACGCAAATACAAGCGTTAAAATGCCAATACCAGAGTAATATATTTCTTAGCGTATTGCACTAAAAAGTTATGGGACTCCATAAAATATGTTCAGATGTTGATACAAATTCGTTTGAAATGAGACATATTGCACTAATATAGGCAAATACAAGCGTTAAAATGCCAATACCAGAGTAATATATTTCCTAGCGTATTGCACCAAAAAGTTATAGGCCACCATTAAAATTGTTCAGATATTGATTCAAATTCGTTTCAAATGAGACATATAGCAGTAAGATACGCAAATACAAGCGTTAAAATGCCAATACGAGAGGAATATATGAGACATATTGCAGTTAAATACGCAAATACAAGCGTTAAAATGCCAATACCAGAGTAATATATTTCTTAGCGTATTGCACTAAAAAGTTATAGGACCCAATAAAATATGTTCAGATATTGATTCAAATTCGTTTTAAATGAGACATATTTCAGTAATATACGCAAATACAAGCGTTAAAATGCAAATACCAGAGTAATATATTTCTCAGCGTCTTGCCCTAAAAAGTTATAGGACTCTATAAAACATGTTCAGATGTTGATACAAATTCGTTTCAAATGAGACATATTGCAGTAATATACGCAAATACAAGCGTTAAAATGCCAATACCTGAGTAATATATAACTTAGCGTATTGGACTAAAAAGTTATAGGCCACCATTAAATATGTTCAGAAATTGATTCAAATTCGTTTCAAATGAGACATATTGCAGTAATATGCGCAAATACAAGCGTTAAAAGGACAATACTAGAGTAATATTTTTCGTAGCGTATTGCACTAAAAAGTTATAGGACTCCATAAAATATGTTCAGATGTTCATACAAATTCATTTGAAATGAGACATATTGCACTAATATACGCAAATACAAGCGTTAAAATGCCAATACCAGAGTAATATATTTCCTAGCGTATTGCACCAAAAAGTTATAGGACCCCGTAAAATATGTACGGATCAATTGATTCAAATTCGTTTCAAATGAGACATATTGCAGTAATATACGAGAATACAAGCGTTAAAATGCCAATACGAGAGGAATATATGAGACTTATTGCAGTTAAATACGCAAATACAAGTGTTAAATTGCCAATACCAGAGTAATATGTTTCTTAGCGTATTGCACTAAAAAGTTATAGGACTCCATAAAATATGTTCAGATGTTGATACAAATTCGTTTGAAATGAGACATATTGCACTAATATAGGCAAATACAAGCGTTAAAATGCCAATACCAGAGTAATATATTTCCTAGCGTATTGCACCAAAAAGTTATAGGACCCCGTAAAATATGTACGGATCAATTGATTCAAATTCGTTTTCAAATGAGACATATTGCAGTAATATACGCAAATACAAGCGTTAAAATGCCAATACGAGAGGAATATATGAGACATATTGCAGTTAAATACGCAAATACAAGCGTTAAAATGCCAATACCAGAGTAATATATTTCTTAGCGTATTGCACTTAAAAGTTATAGGACTCCATAAAATATGTTCAGATGTTGATACAAATTCGTTTGAAATGAGACATATTGCAGTAATATACGCAAATACAAGCGTTAAAATGCCAATACCAGAGTAATATATTTCCTAGCGTATTGCACCAAAAAGTTATAGGACCCCGTAAAATATGTACGGATCAATTGATTCAAATTCGTTTCAAATGAGACATATTGCAGTAATATACGCAAATACAAGCGTTAAAATGCCAATACGAGAGGAATATATGAGACATATTGCAGTTAAATACGCAAATACAAGCGTTAAAATGCCAATACCAGAGTAATATATTTCTTAGCGTATTGCACTAAAAAGTTATAGGACTCCATAAAATATGTTCAGATGTTGATACAAATTCGTTTCAAATGAGACATATTGCAGTAATATACGCAAATACAAGCGTTAAAATGCCAATACGAGAGGAATATATGAGACATATTGCAGTTAAATACGCAAATACAAGCGTTAAAATGCCAATACCAGAGTAATATATTTCTTAGCGTATTGCACTAAAAAGTTATAGGACTCCATAAAATATGTTCAGATGTTGATACAAATTCGTTTGAAATGAGACATATTGCAGTAATATACGCAAATACAAGCGTTAATATGCCAATACGAGAGGAATATATGAGACATATTGCAGTAATATACGCAAATACAAGCGTTAATATGCCAATACCAGAGTAATATATTTCTTAGCGTATTGTACTTATAAGTTATAGTTCACCATTAAAAATGTTCAGATATTGATTCAAATTCGTTTCAAATGAGACATTTAGCAGTAATATACGCAAATACAAGCGTTAAAATGCCAATACGAGAGGAATATATGAGACATATTGCAGTTATATAAGCAAATACAAGCGTTAAAATGCCAATACCAGAGTAATATATTTCTTAGCGTATTGCACTAAAAAGTTATAGGACTCCATAAAATATGTTCAGGTGTTGATACAAATTCGTTTGAAATGAGACATATTGCACTAATATAGGCAAATACAAGCGTTAAAATGCCAATACCAGAGTAATATATTTCCTAGCGTATTGCACCAAAAAGTTATAGGACCCCGTAAAATATGTACGGATCAATTGATTCAAATTCGTTTCAAATGAGACATATTGCAGTAATATACGAGAATACAAGCGTTAAAATGCCAATACGAGAGGAATATATGAGACATATTGCAGTTAAATACGCAAATACAAGCGATAAATTGCCAATACCAGAGTAATATATTTCTTAGCGTATTGCACTAAAAAGTTATAGGACTCCATAAAATATGTTCAGATGTTGATACAAATTCGTTTGAAATGAGACATATTGCATTAATATACGCAAATACAAGCGTTAAAATGCCAATACCAGAGTAATATATTTCCTAGCGTATTGCACCAAAAAGTTATAGGCCACCATTAAAAATGTTCAGATATTGATTCAAATTCGTTTCAAATGAGACATATGGCAGTAATATATGCAAATACAAGCGTTAAAATGCCAATACGAGAGGAATATATGAGACATATTGCAGTGAAATACGCAAATACAAGCGTTAAAATGCCAATACCAGAGTAATATATTTCTTAGCGTATTGCACTAAAAAGTTATGGGACTCCATAAAATATGTTCAGATGTTGATACAAATTCGTTTGAAATGAGACATATTGCACTAATATAGGCAAATACAAGCGTTAAAATGCCAATACCAGAGTAATATATTTCCTAGCGTATTGCACCAAAAAGTTATAGGCCACCATTAAAATTGTTCAGATATTGATTCAAATTCGTTTCAAATGAGACATATAGCAGTAAGATACGCAAATACAAGCGTTAAAATGCCAATACGAGAGGAATATATGAGACATATTGCAGTTAAATACGCAAATACAAGCGTTAAAATGCCAATACCAGAGTAATATATTTCTTAGCGTATTGCACTAAAAAGTTATAGGACCCAATAAAATATGTTCAGATATTGATTCAAATTCGTTTTAAATGAGACATATTTCAGTAATATACGCAAATACAAGCGTTAAAATGCAAATACCAGAGTAATATATTTCTCAGCGTCTTGCCCTAAAAAGTTATAGGACTCTATAAAACATGTTCAGATGTTGATACAAATTCGTTTCAAATGAGACATATTGCAGTAATATACGCAAATACAAGCGTTAAAATGCCAATACCTGAGTAATATATAACTTAGCGTATTGGACTAAAAAGTTATAGGCCACCATTAAATATGTTCAGAAATTGATTCAAATTCGTTTCAAATGAGACATATTGCAGTAATATGCGCAAATACAAGCGTTAAAAGGACAATACTAGAGTAATATTTTTCGTAGCGTATTGCACTAAAAAGTTATAGGACTCCATAAAATATGTTCAGATGTTCATACAAATTCATTTGAAATGAGACATATTGCACTAATATACGCAAATACAAGCGTTAAAATGCCAATACCAGAGTAATATATTTCCTAGCGTATTGCACCAAAAAGTTATAGGACCCCGTAAAATATGTACGGATCAATTGATTCAAATTCGTTTCAAATGAGACATATTGCAGTAATATACGAGAATACAAGCGTTAAAATGCCAATACGAGAGGAATATATGAGACTTATTGCAGTTAAATACGCAAATACAAGTGTTAAATTGCCAATACCAGAGTAATATGTTTCTTAGCGTATTGCACTAAAAAGTTATAGGACTCCATAAAATATGTTCAGATGTTGATACAAATTCGTTTGAAATGAGACATATTGCACTAATATAGGCAAATACAAGCGTTAAAATGCCAATACCAGAGTAATATATTTCCTAGCGTATTGCACCAAAAAGTTATAGGACCCCGTAAAATATGTACGGATCAATTGATTCAAATTCGTTTCAAATGAGACATATTGCAGTAATATACGCAAATACAAGCGTTAAAATGCCAATACGAGAGGAATATATGAGACATATTGCAGTTAAATACGCAAATACAAGCGTTAAAATGCCAATACCAGAGTAATATATTTCTTAGCGTATTGCACTTAAAAGTTATAGGACTCCATAAAATATGTTCAGATGTTGATACAAATTCGTTTGAAATGAGACATATTGCAGTAATATACGCAAATACAAGCGTTAAAATGCCAATACCAGAGTAATATATTTCCTAGCGTATTGCACCAAAAAGTTATAGGACCCCGTAAAATATGTACGGATCAATTGATTCAAATTCGTTTCAAATGAGACATATTGCAGTAATATACGCAAATACAAGCGTTAAAATGCCAATACGAGAGGAATATATGAGACATATTGCAGTTAAATACGCAAATACAAGCGTTAAAATGCCAATACCAGAGTAATATATTTCTTAGCGTATTGCACTAAAAAGTTATAGGACTCCATAAAATATGTTCAGATGTTGATACAAATTCGTTTCAAATGAGACATATTGCAGTAATATACGCAAATACAAGCGTTAAAATGCCAATACGAGAGGAATATATGAGACATATTGCAGTTAAATACGCAAATACAAGCGTTAAAATGCCAATACCAGAGTAATATATTTCTTAGCGTATTGCACTAAAAAGTTATAGGACTCCATAAAATATGTTCAGATGTTGATACAAATTCGTTTGAAATGAGACATATTGCAGTAATATACGCAAATACAAGCGTTAATATGCCAATACGAGAGGAATATATGAGACATATTGCAGTAATATACGCAAATACAAGCGTTAATATGCCAATACCAGTGTAATATATTTCTTAGCGTATTGTACTTATAAGTTATAGTTCACCATTAAAAATGTTCAGATATTGATTCAAATTCGTTTCAAATGAGACATTTAGCAGTAATATACGCAAATACAAGCGTTAAAATGCCAATACGAGAGGAATATATGAGACATATTGCAGTTATATAAGCAAATACAAGCGTTAAAATGCCAATACCAGAGTAATATATTTCTTAGCGTATTGCACTAAAAAGTTATAGGACTCCATAAAATATGTTCAGGTGTTGATACAAATTCGTTTGAAATGAGACATATTGCACTAATATAGGCAAATACAAGCGTTAAAATGCCAATACCAGAGTAATATATTTCCTAGCGTATTGCACCAAAAGTTATAGGACCCCGTAAAATATGTACGGATCAATTGATTCAAATTCGTTTCAAATGAGACATATTGCAGTAATATACGAGAATACAAGCGTTAAAATGCCAATACGAGAGGAATATATGAGACATATTGCAGTTAAATACGCAAATACAAGCGTTAAATTGCCAATACCAGAGTAATATATTTCTTAGCGTATTGCACTAAAAAGTTATAGGACTCCATAAAATATGTTCAGATGTTGATACAAATTCGTTTGAAATGAGACATATTGCATTAATATACGCAAATACAAGCGTTAAAATGCCAATACCAGAGTAATATATTTCCTAGCGTATTGCACCAAAAAGTTATAGGCCACCATTAAAAATGTTCAGATATTGATTCAAATTCGTTTCAAATGAGACATATGGCAGTAATATAAGCAAATACAAGCGTTAAAATGCAAATACGAGAGGAATATATGAGACATATTGCAGTTAAATACGCAAATACAAGCGTTAAAATGCCAATACCAGAGTAATATATTTCTTAGCGTATTGCACTAAAAAGTTATTGGACTCCATAAAATATGTTCAGATGTTGATACAAATTCGTTTGAAATGAGACATATTGCACTAATATAGGCAAATACAAGCGTTAAAATGCCAATACCAGAGTAATATATTTCCTAGCGTATTGCACCAAAAAGTTAAGGACCCCGTAAAATATGTACGGGTCATTGATTCAAATTCGTTTCAAATGAGACATATTGCAGTAATATACGCAAATACAAGCGTTAAAATGCCAATACGAGAGGATATATGAGACATATTGCAGTTATATACGCAAATACAAGCGTTAAAATGCCAATACCAGAGTAATATATTTCTTAGCGTATTGCACTAAAAAGTTATAGGACCCATTAAAATATGTTCAGATATTGATTCAAATTCGTTTTAAATGAGACATATTTCAGTAATATACGCAAATACAAGCGTTTAAATGCCAATACCAGAGTAATATATTTCTCAGCGTCTTGCTCTAAAAAGTAATAGGACTCTATAAAACATGTTCAGATGTTGATACAAATTCGTTTCAAATGAGACATATAGCAGTAATATACGCAAATACAAGCGTTAAAATGCCAATACGAGAGGAATATATGAGACATATTGCAGATGTATAAGCAAATACAAGCGTTAAAATGCCAATACCAGAGTAATATATTTCCTAGCGTATTGCACCAAAAAGTTATAGGCCACCATTAAAAATGTTCAGATATTGAATCAAATTCGTTCAAATGAGACATATAGCAGTATATACGCAAATACAAGCGGTTAAAATGCCAATACGAGAGGAATATATGAGACATATTGCAGTTAAATACGCAAATACAAGCGTTAAAATGGCCAATACCAGAGTAATATATTTCTTAGCGTATTGCGCTAAAAAGTTATTGGACTCCATAAAATAGGTTCAGATGTTGATACAAATTCGTTTGAAATGAGACATATTGCACTAATATAGGCAAATACAAGCGTTAAAATGCCAATACCAGAGTAATATATTTCCTAGCGTATTGCACCAAAAAGTTATAGGACCCCGTAAAATATGTACGGATCATTGATTCAAATTCGTTTCAAATGAGACATATTGCAGTAATATACGCAAATACAAGCGTTAAAATGCCAATACGAGAGGAATATATGAGACATATTGCAGTTAAATACGCAAATACAAGCGTTAAAATGCCAATACCAGAGTAATATATTGCTTAGCGTATTGCACTAAAAAGTTATAGGACTCCATAAAATATGTTCAGATGTTGATACAAATTCGTTTGAAATGAGACATATTGCACTAATATAAGCAAATACAAGCGTTAAAATGCCAATACCAGAGTAATATATTTCCTAGCGTATTGCACCAAAAAGTTATAGGACCCCGTAAAATATGTACGGATCAATTGATTCAAATTCGTTTCAAATGAGACATATTGCACTAATATACGCAAATACAAGCGTTAATATACCAATACGAGAGGAATATATGAGACATATTGCAGTTATATACGCAAATACAAGCGTTAAAATGCCAATACCAGAGTAATATATTTCTTAGCGTATTGTACTTATAAGTTATAGTTCACCATTAAAAATGTTCAGATATTGATTCAAATTCGTTTCAAATGAGACATTTAGCAGTAATATACGCAAATACAAGCGTTAAAATGCCAATACGAGAGGAAAATATGAAACATATTGCAGTTATATAAGCAAATACAAGCGTTAAAATGCCAATACCAGAGTAATATATTTCTCAGCGTCTTGCCCTAAAAAGTTATAGGACTCCATAAAATATGTTCAGATGTTGATACAAATTCGTTTGAAATGAGACATATTGCACTATTATAGGCAAATACAAGCGTTAAAATGCCAATACCAGAGTAGTATATTTCCTAGCGTATTGCACCAAAAAGTTATAGGCCACCATTAAAAATGTTCAGATATTGATTCAATTTCGTTTCAAATGAGACATATAGCAGTAATATACGCAAATACAAGCGTTAAAATGCCAAAACGAGAGGAATATATGAGACATATTGCAGTTAAATACGCAAATACAAGCGTTAAAATGCCAATACCAGAGTAATATATTTCTTAGCGTATTGCGCTAAAAAGTTATTGGACTCCATAAAATATGTTCAGATGTTGATACAAATTCGTTTGAAATGAGACATATTGCACTAATATAGGCAAATACAAGCGTTAAAATGCCAATACCAGAGTAATATATTTCCTAGCGTATTGCACGAAAAAGTTATAGGCCACCATTAAAAATGTACAGATATTGATTCAAATTCGTTTCAAATGAGACATATAGCAGTAATATACGCAAATACAAGCGTTAAAATGCCAATACGAGAGGAATATATGAGACATATTGCAGTTAAATACGCAAATACAAGCGTTAAAATGCCAATACCAGAGTTATATATTTCTTAGCGTATTGCGCTAAAAAGTTATTGGACTCCATAAAATATGTTCAGATGTTGATACAAATTCGTTTGAAATGAGACATATTGCACTAATATAGGCAAATACAAGCGTTAAAATGCCAATACCAGAGTAATATATTTCCTAGCGTATTGCACGAAAAAGTTATAGGCCACCATTAAAAATGTACAGATATTGATTCAAATTCGTTTCAAATGAGACATATAGCAGTAATATACGCAAATACAAGCGTTAAAATGCCAATACGAGAGGAATATATGAGACATATTGCAGTTAAATACGCAAATACAAGCGTTAAAATGCCAATACCAGAGTTATATATTTCTTAGCGTATTGCACTAAAAAGTTATAGGACTCCATAAAATATGTTCAGATGTTGATACAAATTCATTTGAAATGAGACATATTGCAGTAATATACGCAAATACAAGCGTTAAAATGCCAATACCAGAGTAATATATTTCTTAGCGTATTGTAATTATAAGTTATAGTTCACCATTAAAAATGTTCAGATATTGATTCAAATTCGTTTCAAATGAGACATTTAGCAGTAATATACGCAAATACAAGCGTTCAAATGCCAATACGAGAGGAAAATATGAAACATATTGCAGTTATATAAGCAAATACAAGCGTTAAAATGCCAATACCAGAGTAATATATTTCTCAGCGTCTTGCCCTAAAAAGTTATAGGACTCCATAAAATATGTTCAGATGTTGATACAAATTCGTTTGAAATGAGACATATTGCACTAATATAGGCAAATACAAGCGTTAAAATGCCAATACCAGAGTAATATATTTCCTAGCGTATTGCACCAAAAAGTTATAGGACCCCGTAAAATATGTACGGATCATTGTTTCAAATTCGTTTCAATTGAGACATATTGCAGTAATATACGCAAATACAAGCGTTAAAATGCCAATACGAGAGGAATATATGAGACATATTGCAGTTAAATACGCAAATACAAGCGTCAAATTGCCAATACCAGAGTAATATATTTCTTAGCGTATTGCACTAAAAAGTTATAGGACTCCATAAAATATGTTCAGATGTTGATACAAATTCGTTTGAAATGAGACATATTGCATTAATATACGCAAATACAAGCGTTAAAATGCCAATACCAGAGTAATATATTTCCTAGCGTATTGCACCAAAAAGTTATAGGCCACCATTAAAAATGTTCAGATATTGATTCAAATTCGTTTCAAATGAGACATATAGCAGTAATATATGCAAATACAAGCGTTAAAATGCCAATACGAGAGGAATATATGAGACATATTGCAGTTAAATACGCAAATACAAGCGTTAAAATGCCAATACCAGAGTAATATATTTCTTAGCGTATTGTAATTATAAGTTATAGTTCACCATTAAAAATGTTCAGATATTGATTCAAATTCGTTTCAAATGAGACATTTAGCAGTAATATACGCAAATACAAGCGTTAAAATGCCAATACGAGAGGAAAATATGAAACATATTGCAGTTATATAAGCAAATACAAGCGTTAAAATGCCAATACCAGAGTAATATATTTCTTAGCGTATTGCACTAAAAAGTTATAGGACTCCATAAAATATGTTCAGATGTTGATACAAATTCGTTTGAAATGAGACATATTGCACTAATATAGGCAAATACAAGCGTTAACATGCCAATACCAGAGTAATATATTTCCTAGCGTATTGCACCAAAAAGTTATAGGACCCCGTAAAATATGTACGGATCAATTGATTCAAATTCGTTTCAAATGAGACATATTGCAGTAATATACGAGAATACAAGCGTTAAAATGCCAATACGAGAAGAATATATGAGACATATTGCAGTTAAATACGCAAATACAAGCGTTAAAATGCCAATACCAGAGTAATATATTTCTTAGCGTTTCGCACTAAAAAGTTATAGGACCCAATAAAATATGTTCA
>CALUEK010000387.1:0-36800 GCA_944039245.1 Nebria salina | reverse complement strand
GTATATTGTATATTGTATATTGTATATTGTATATTGTATATTGTATATTGTATATTGTATATTGTATATTGTATATTGTATATTGTATATTGTATATTGTATATTGTATATTGTATATTGTATATTGTATATTGTATATTGTATATTGTATATTGTATATTGTATATTGTATATTGTATATTGTATATTGTATATTGTATATTGTATATTGTATATTGTATATTGTATATTGTATATTGTATATTGTATATTGTATATTGTATATTGTATATTGTATATTGTATATTGTATATTGTATATTGTATATTGTATATTGTATATTGTATATTGTATATTGTATATTGTATATTGTATATTGTATATTGTATATTGTATATTGTATATTGTATATTGTATATTGTATATTGTATATTGTATATTGTATATTGTATATTGTATATTGTATATTGTATATTGTATATTGTATATTGTATATTGTATATTGTATATTGTATATTGTATATTGTATATTGTATATTGTATATTGTATATTGTATATTGTATATTGTATATTGTATATTGTATATTGTATATTGTATATTGTATATTGTATATTGTATATTGTATATTGTATATTGTATATTGTATATTGTATATTGTATATTGTATATTGTATATTGTATATTGTATATTGTATATTGTATATTGTATATTGTATATTGTATATTGTATATTGTATATTGTATATTGTATATTGTATATTGTATATTGTATATTGTATATTGTATATTGTATATTGTATATTGTATATTGTATATTGTATATTGTATATTGTATATTGTATATTGTATATTGTATATTGTATATTGTATATTGTATATTGTATATTGTATATTGTATATTGTATATTGTATATTGTATATTGTATATTGTATATTGTATATTGTATATTGTATATTGTATATTGTATATTGTATATTGTATATTGTATATTGTATATTGTATATTGTATATTGTATATTGTATATTGTATATTGTATATTGTATATTGTATATTGTATATTGTATATTGTATATTGTATATTGTATATTGTATATTGTATATTGTATATTGTATATTGTATATTGTATATTGTATATTGTATATTGTATATTGTATATTGTATATTGTATATTGTATATTGTATATTGTATATTGTATATTGTATATTGTATATTGTATATTGTATATTGTATATTGTATATTGTATATTGTATATTGTATATTGTATATTGTATATTGTATATTGTATATTGTATATTGTATATTGTATATTGTATATTGTATATTGTATATTGTATATTGTATATTGTATATTGTATATTGTATATTGTATATTGTATATTGTATATTGTATATTGTATATTGTATATTGTATATTGTATATTGTATATTGTATATTGTATATTGTATATTGTATATTGTATATTGTATATTGTATATTGTATATTGTATATTGTATATTGTATATTGTATATTGTATATTGTATATTGTATATTGTATATTGTATATTGTATATTGTATATTGTATATTGTATATTGTATATTGTATATTGTATATTGTATATTGTATATTGTATATTGTATATTGTATATTGTATATTGTATATTGTATATTGTATATTGTATATTGTATATTGTATATTGTATATTGTATATTGTATATTGTATATTGTATATTGTATATTGTATATTGTATATTGTATATTGTATATTGTATATTGTATATTGTATATTGTATATTGTATATTGTATATTGTATATTGTATATTGTATATTGTATATTGTATATTGTATATTGTATATTGTATATTGTATATTGTATATTGTATATTGTATATTGTATATTGTATATTGTATATTGTATATTGTATATTGTATATTGTATATTGTATATTGTATATTGTATATTGTATATTGTATATTGTATATTGTATATTGTATATTGTATATTGTATATTGTATATTGTATATTGTATATTGTATATTGTATATTGTATATTGTATATTGTATATTGTATATTGTATATTGTATATTGTATATTGTATATTGTATATTGTATATTGTATATTGTATATTGTATATTGTATATTGTATATTGTATATTGTATATTGTATATTGTATATTGTATATTGTATATTGTATATTGTATATTGTATATTGTATATTGTATATTGTATATTGTATATTGTATATTGTATATTGTATATTGTATATTGTATATTGTATATTGTATATTGTATATTGTATATTGTATATTGTATATTGTATATTGTATATTGTATATTGTATATTGTATATTGTATATTGTATATTGTATATTGTATATTGTATATTGTATATTGTATATTGTATATTGTATATTGTATATTGTATATTGTATATTGTATATTGTATATTGTATATTGTATATTGTATATTGTATATTGTATATTGTATATTGTATATTGTATATTGTATATTGTATATTGTATATTGTATATTGTATATTGTATATTGTATATTGTATATTGTATATTGTATATTGTATATTGTATATTGTATATTGTATATTGTATATTGTATATTGTATATTGTATATTGTATATTGTATATTGTATATTGTATATTGTATATTGTATATTGTATATTGTATATTGTATATTGTATATTGTATATTGTATATTGTATATTGTATATTGTATATTGTATATTGTATATTGTATATTGTATATTGTATATTGTATATTGTATATTGTATATTGTATATTGTATATTGTATATTGTATATTGTATATTGTATATTGTATATTGTATATTGTATATTGTATATTGTATATTGTATATTGTATATTGTATATTGTATATTGTATATTGTATATTGTATATTGTATATTGTATATTGTATATTGTATATTGTATATTGTATATTGTATATTGTATATTGTATATTGTATATTGTATATTGTATATTGTATATTGTATATTGTATATTGTATATTGTATATTGTATATTGTATATTGTATATTGTATATTGTATATTGTATATTGTATATTGTATATTGTATATTGTATATTGTATATTGTATATTGTATATTGTATATTGTATATTGTATATTGTATATTGTATATTGTATATTGTATATTGTATATTGTATATTGTATATTGTATATTGTATATTGTATATTGTATATTGTATATTGTATATTGTATATTGTATATTGTATATTGTATATTGTATATTGTATATTGTATATTGTATATTGTATATTGTATATTGTATATTGTATATTGTATATTGTATATTGTATATTGTATATTGTATATTGTATATTGTATATTGTATATTGTATATTGTATATTGTATATTGTATATTGTATATTGTATATTGTATATTGTATATTGTATATTGTATATTGTATATTGTATATTGTATATTGTATATTGTATATTGTATATTGTATATTGTATATTGTATATTGTATATTGTATATTGTATATTGTATATTGTATATTGTATATTGTATATTGTATATTGTATATTGTATATTGTATATTGTATATTGTATATTGTATATTGTATATTGTATATTGTATATTGTATATTGTATATTGTATATTGTATATTGTATATTGTATATTGTATATTGTATATTGTATATTGTATATTGTATATTGTATATTGTATATTGTATATTGTATATTGTATATTGTATATTGTATATTGTATATTGTATATTGTATATTGTATATTGTATATTGTATATTGTATATTGTATATTGTATATTGTATATTGTATATTGTATATTGTATATTGTATATTGTATATTGTATATTGTATATTGTATATTGTATATTGTATATTGTATATTGTATATTGTATATTGTATATTGTATATTGTATATTGTATATTGTATATTGTATATTGTATATTGTATATTGTATATTGTATATTGTATATTGTATATTGTATATTGTATATTGTATATTGTATATTGTATATTGTATATTGTATATTGTATATTGTATATTGTATATTGTATATTGTATATTGTATATTGTATATTGTATATTGTATATTGTATATTGTATATTGTATATTGTATATTGTATATTGTATATTGTATATTGTATATTGTATATTGTATATTGTATATTGTATATTGTATATTGTATATTGTATATTGTATATTGTATATTGTATATTGTATATTGTATATTGTATATTGTATATTGTATATTGTATATTGTATATTGTATATTGTATATTGTATATTGTATATTGTATATTGTATATTGTATATTGTATATTGTATATTGTATATTGTATATTGTATATTGTATATTGTATATTGTATATTGTATATTGTATATTGTATATTGTATATTGTATATTGTATATTGTATATTGTATATTGTATATTGTATATTGTATATTGTATATTGTATATTGTATATTGTATATTGTATATTGTATATTGTATATTGTATATTGTATATTGTATATTGTATATTGTATATTGTATATTGTATATTGTATATTGTATATTGTATATTGTATATTGTATATTGTATATTGTATATTGTATATTGTATATTGTATATTGTATATTGTATATTGTATATTGTATATTGTATATTGTATATTGTATATTGTATATTGTATATTGTATATTGTATATTGTATATTGTATATTGTATATTGTATATTGTATATTGTATATTGTATATTGTATATTGTATATTGTATATTGTATATTGTATATTGTATATTGTATATTGTATATTGTATATTGTATATTGTATATTGTATATTGTATATTGTATATTGTATATTGTATATTGTATATTGTATATTGTATATTGTATATTGTATATTGTATATTGTATATTGTATATTGTATATTGTATATTGTATATTGTATATTGTATATTGTATATTGTATATTGTATATTGTATATTGTATATTGTATATTGTATATTGTATATTGTATATTGTATATTGTATATTGTATATTGTATATTGTATATTGTATATTGTATATTGTATATTGTATATTGTATATTGTATATTGTATATTGTATATTGTATATTGTATATTGTATATTGTATATTGTATATTGTATATTGTATATTGTATATTGTATATTGTATATTGTATATTGTATATTGTATATTGTATATTGTATATTGTATATTGTATATTGTATATTGTATATTGTATATTGTATATTGTATATTGTATATTGTATATTGTATATTGTATATTGTATATTGTATATTGTATATTGTATATTGTATATTGTATATTGTATATTGTATATTGTATATTGTATATTGTATATTGTATATTGTATATTGTATATTGTATATTGTATATTGTATATTGTATATTGTATATTGTATATTGTATATTGTATATTGTATATTGTATATTGTATATTGTATATTGTATATTGTATATTGTATATTGTATATTGTATATTGTATATTGTATATTGTATATTGTATATTGTATATTGTATATTGTATATTGTATATTGTATATTGTATATTGTATATTGTATATTGTATATTGTATATTGTATATTGTATATTGTATATTGTATATTGTATATTGTATATTGTATATTGTATATTGTATATTGTATATTGTATATTGTATATTGTATATTGTATATTGTATATTGTATATTGTATATTGTATATTGTATATTGTATATTGTATATTGTATATTGTATATTGTATATTGTATATTGTATATTGTATATTGTATATTGTATATTGTATATTGTATATTGTATATTGTATATTGTATATTGTATATTGTATATTGTATATTGTATATTGTATATTGTATATTGTATATTGTATATTGTATATTGTATATTGTATATTGTATATTGTATATTGTATATTGTATATTGTATATTGTATATTGTATATTGTATATTGTATATTGTATATTGTATATTGTATATTGTATATTGTATATTGTATATTGTATATTGTATATTGTATATTGTATATTGTATATTGTATATTGTATATTGTATATTGTATATTGTATATTGTATATTGTATATTGTATATTGTATATTGTATATTGTATATTGTATATTGTATATTGTATATTGTATATTGTATATTGTATATTGTATATTGTATATTGTATATTGTATATTGTATATTGTATATTGTATATTGTATATTGTATATTGTATATTGTATATTGTATATTGTATATTGTATATTGTATATTGTATATTGTATATTGTATATTGTATATTGTATATTGTATATTGTATATTGTATATTGTATATTGTATATTGTATATTGTATATTGTATATTGTATATTGTATATTGTATATTGTATATTGTATATTGTATATTGTATATTGTATATTGTATATTGTATATTGTATATTGTATATTGTATATTGTATATTGTATATTGTATATTGTATATTGTATATTGTATATTGTATATTGTATATTGTATATTGTATATTGTATATTGTATATTGTATATTGTATATTGTATATTGTATATTGTATATTGTATATTGTATATTGTATATTGTATATTGTATATTGTATATTGTATATTGTATATTGTATATTGTATATTGTATATTGTATATTGTATATTGTATATTGTATATTGTATATTGTATATTGTATATTGTATATTGTATATTGTATATTGTATATTGTATATTGTATATTGTATATTGTATATTGTATATTGTATATTGTATATTGTATATTGTATATTGTATATTGTATATTGTATATTGTATATTGTATATTGTATATTGTATATTGTATATTGTATATTGTATATTGTATATTGTATATTGTATATTGTATATTGTATATTGTATATTGTATATTGTATATTGTATATTGTATATTGTATATTGTATATTGTATATTGTATATTGTATATTGTATATTGTATATTGTATATTGTATATTGTATATTGTATATTGTATATTGTATATTGTATATTGTATATTGTATATTGTATATTGTATATTGTATATTGTATATTGTATATTGTATATTGTATATTGTATATTGTATATTGTATATTGTATATTGTATATTGTATATTGTATATTGTATATTGTATATTGTATATTGTATATTGTATATTGTATATTGTATATTGTATATTGTATATTGTATATTGTATATTGTATATTGTATATTGTATATTGTATATTGTATATTGTATATTGTATATTGTATATTGTATATTGTATATTGTATATTGTATATTGTATATTGTATATTGTATATTGTATATTGTATATTGTATATTGTATATTGTATATTGTATATTGTATATTGTATATTGTATATTGTATATTGTATATTGTATATTGTATATTGTATATTGTATATTGTATATTGTATATTGTATATTGTATATTGTATATTGTATATTGTATATTGTATATTGTATATTGTATATTGTATATTGTATATTGTATATTGTATATTGTATATTGTATATTGTATATTGTATATTGTATATTGTATATTGTATATTGTATATTGTATATTGTATATTGTATATTGTATATTGTATATTGTATATTGTATATTGTATATTGTATATTGTATATTGTATATTGTATATTGTATATTGTATATTGTATATTGTATATTGTATATTGTATATTGTATATTGTATATTGTATATTGTATATTGTATATTGTATATTGTATATTGTATATTGTATATTGTATATTGTATATTGTATATTGTATATTGTATATTGTATATTGTATATTGTATATTGTATATTGTATATTGTATATTGTATATTGTATATTGTATATTGTATATTGTATATTGTATATTGTATATTGTATATTGTATATTGTATATTGTATATTGTATATTGTATATTGTATATTGTATATTGTATATTGTATATTGTATATTGTATATTGTATATTGTATATTGTATATTGTATATTGTATATTGTATATTGTATATTGTATATTGTATATTGTATATTGTATATTGTATATTGTATATTGTATATTGTATATTGTATATTGTATATTGTATATTGTATATTGTATATTGTATATTGTATATTGTATATTGTATATTGTATATTGTATATTGTATATTGTATATTGTATATTGTATATTGTATATTGTATATTGTATATTGTATATTGTATATTGTATATTGTATATTGTATATTGTATATTGTATATTGTATATTGTATATTGTATATTGTATATTGTATATTGTATATTGTATATTGTATATTGTATATTGTATATTGTATATTGTATATTGTATATTGTATATTGTATATTGTATATTGTATATTGTATATTGTATATTGTATATTGTATATTGTATATTGTATATTGTATATTGTATATTGTATATTGTATATTGTATATTGTATATTGTATATTGTATATTGTATATTGTATATTGTATATTGTATATTGTATATTGTATATTGTATATTGTATATTGTATATTGTATATTGTATATTGTATATTGTATATTGTATATTGTATATTGTATATTGTATATTGTATATTGTATATTGTATATTGTATATTGTATATTGTATATTGTATATTGTATATTGTATATTGTATATTGTATATTGTATATTGTATATTGTATATTGTATATTGTATATTGTATATTGTATATTGTATATTGTATATTGTATATTGTATATTGTATATTGTATATTGTATATTGTATATTGTATATTGTATATTGTATATTGTATATTGTATATTGTATATTGTATATTGTATATTGTATATTGTATATTGTATATTGTATATTGTATATTGTATATTGTATATTGTATATTGTATATTGTATATTGTATATTGTATATTGTATATTGTATATTGTATATTGTATATTGTATATTGTATATTGTATATTGTATATTGTATATTGTATATTGTATATTGTATATTGTATATTGTATATTGTATATTGTATATTGTATATTGTATATTGTATATTGTATATTGTATATTGTATATTGTATATTGTATATTGTATATTGTATATTGTATATTGTATATTGTATATTGTATATTGTATATTGTATATTGTATATTGTATATTGTATATTGTATATTGTATATTGTATATTGTATATTGTATATTGTATATTGTATATTGTATATTGTATATTGTATATTGTATATTGTATATTGTATATTGTATATTGTATATTGTATATTGTATATTGTATATTGTATATTGTATATTGTATATTGTATATTGTATATTGTATATTGTATATTGTATATTGTATATTGTATATTGTATATTGTATATTGTATATTGTATATTGTATATTGTATATTGTATATTGTATATTGTATATTGTATATTGTATATTGTATATTGTATATTGTATATTGTATATTGTATATTGTATATTGTATATTGTATATTGTATATTGTATATTGTATATTGTATATTGTATATTGTATATTGTATATTGTATATTGTATATTGTATATTGTATATTGTATATTGTATATTGTATATTGTATATTGTATATTGTATATTGTATATTGTATATTGTATATTGTATATTGTATATTGTATATTGTATATTGTATATTGTATATTGTATATTGTATATTGTATATTGTATATTGTATATTGTATATTGTATATTGTATATTGTATATTGTATATTGTATATTGTATATTGTATATTGTATATTGTATATTGTATATTGTATATTGTATATTGTATATTGTATATTGTATATTGTATATTGTATATTGTATATTGTATATTGTATATTGTATATTGTATATTGTATATTGTATATTGTATATTGTATATTGTATATTGTATATTGTATATTGTATATTGTATATTGTATATTGTATATTGTATATTGTATATTGTATATTGTATATTGTATATTGTATATTGTATATTGTATATTGTATATTGTATATTGTATATTGTATATTGTATATTGTATATTGTATATTGTATATTGTATATTGTATATTGTATATTGTATATTGTATATTGTATATTGTATATTGTATATTGTATATTGTATATTGTATATTGTATATTGTATATTGTATATTGTATATTGTATATTGTATATTGTATATTGTATATTGTATATTGTATATTGTATATTGTATATTGTATATTGTATATTGTATATTGTATATTGTATATTGTATATTGTATATTGTATATTGTATATTGTATATTGTATATTGTATATTGTATATTGTATATTGTATATTGTATATTGTATATTGTATATTGTATATTGTATATTGTATATTGTATATTGTATATTGTATATTGTATATTGTATATTGTATATTGTATATTGTATATTGTATATTGTATATTGTATATTGTATATTGTATATTGTATATTGTATATTGTATATTGTATATTGTATATTGTATATTGTATATTGTATATTGTATATTGTATATTGTATATTGTATATTGTATATTGTATATTGTATATTGTATATTGTATATTGTATATTGTATATTGTATATTGTATATTGTATATTGTATATTGTATATTGTATATTGTATATTGTATATTGTATATTGTATATTGTATATTGTATATTGTATATTGTATATTGTATATTGTATATTGTATATTGTATATTGTATATTGTATATTGTATATTGTATATTGTATATTGTATATTGTATATTGTATATTGTATATTGTATATTGTATATTGTATATTGTATATTGTATATTGTATATTGTATATTGTATATTGTATATTGTATATTGTATATTGTATATTGTATATTGTATATTGTATATTGTATATTGTATATTGTATATTGTATATTGTATATTGTATATTGTATATTGTATATTGTATATTGTATATTGTATATTGTATATTGTATATTGTATATTGTATATTGTATATTGTATATTGTATATTGTATATTGTATATTGTATATTGTATATTGTATATTGTATATTGTATATTGTATATTGTATATTGTATATTGTATATTGTATATTGTATATTGTATATTGTATATTGTATATTGTATATTGTATATTGTATATTGTATATTGTATATTGTATATTGTATATTGTATATTGTATATTGTATATTGTATATTGTATATTGTATATTGTATATTGTATATTGTATATTGTATATTGTATATTGTATATTGTATATTGTATATTGTATATTGTATATTGTATATTGTATATTGTATATTGTATATTGTATATTGTATATTGTATATTGTATATTGTATATTGTATATTGTATATTGTATATTGTATATTGTATATTGTATATTGTATATTGTATATTGTATATTGTATATTGTATATTGTATATTGTATATTGTATATTGTATATTGTATATTGTATATTGTATATTGTATATTGTATATTGTATATTGTATATTGTATATTGTATATTGTATATTGTATATTGTATATTGTATATTGTATATTGTATATTGTATATTGTATATTGTATATTGTATATTGTATATTGTATATTGTATATTGTATATTGTATATTGTATATTGTATATTGTATATTGTATATTGTATATTGTATATTGTATATTGTATATTGTATATTGTATATTGTATATTGTATATTGTATATTGTATATTGTATATTGTATATTGTATATTGTATATTGTATATTGTATATTGTATATTGTATATTGTATATTGTATATTGTATATTGTATATTGTATATTGTATATTGTATATTGTATATTGTATATTGTATATTGTATATTGTATATTGTATATTGTATATTGTATATTGTATATTGTATATTGTATATTGTATATTGTATATTGTATATTGTATATTGTATATTGTATATTGTATATTGTATATTGTATATTGTATATTGTATATTGTATATTGTATATTGTATATTGTATATTGTATATTGTATATTGTATATTGTATATTGTATATTGTATATTGTATATTGTATATTGTATATTGTATATTGTATATTGTATATTGTATATTGTATATTGTATATTGTATATTGTATATTGTATATTGTATATTGTATATTGTATATTGTATATTGTATATTGTATATTGTATATTGTATATTGTATATTGTATATTGTATATTGTATATTGTATATTGTATATTGTATATTGTATATTGTATATTGTATATTGTATATTGTATATTGTATATTGTATATTGTATATTGTATATTGTATATTGTATATTGTATATTGTATATTGTATATTGTATATTGTATATTGTATATTGTATATTGTATATTGTATATTGTATATTGTATATTGTATATTGTATATTGTATATTGTATATTGTATATTGTATATTGTATATTGTATATTGTATATTGTATATTGTATATTGTATATTGTATATTGTATATTGTATATTGTATATTGTATATTGTATATTGTATATTGTATATTGTATATTGTATATTGTATATTGTATATTGTATATTGTATATTGTATATTGTATATTGTATATTGTATATTGTATATTGTATATTGTATATTGTATATTGTATATTGTATATTGTATATTGTATATTGTATATTGTATATTGTATATTGTATATTGTATATTGTATATTGTATATTGTATATTGTATATTGTATATTGTATATTGTATATTGTATATTGTATATTGTATATTGTATATTGTATATTGTATATTGTATATTGTATATTGTATATTGTATATTGTATATTGTATATTGTATATTGTATATTGTATATTGTATATTGTATATTGTATATTGTATATTGTATATTGTATATTGTATATTGTATATTGTATATTGTATATTGTATATTGTATATTGTATATTGTATATTGTATATTGTATA
Source organism: Nebria salina (assembly GCA_944039245.1). NCBI lineage: Eukaryota > Metazoa > Arthropoda > Insecta > Coleoptera > Carabidae > Nebria > Nebria salina. The sequence goes on along the minus strand of CALUEK010000387.1, from coordinate 23,845 downwards.
TTGTTTTTGTATATTGTATATTGTATTGTATATTGTATATTGTATATTGTATATTGTATATTGTATATTGTATATTGTATATTGTATATTGTATATTGTATATTGTATATTGTATATTGTATATTGTATATTGTATATTGTATATTGTATATTGTATATTGTATATTGTATATTGTATATTGTATATTGTATATTGTATATTGTATATTGTATATTGTATATTGTATATTGTATATTGTATATTGTATATTGTATATTGTATATTGTATATTGTATATTGTATATTGTATATTGTATATTGTATATTGTATATTGTATATTGTATATTGTATATTGTATATTGTATATTGTATATTGTATATTGTATATTGTATATTGTATATTGTATATTGTATATTGTATATTGTATATTGTATATTGTATATTGTATATTGTATATTGTATATTGTATATTGTATATTGTATATTGTATATTGTATATTGTATATTGTATATTGTATATTGTATATTGTATATTGTATATTGTATATTGTATATTGTATATTGTATATTGTATATTGTATATTGTATATTGTATATTGTATATTGTATATTGTATATTGTATATTGTATATTGTATATTGTATATTGTATATTGTATATTGTATATTGTATATTGTATATTGTATATTGTATATTGTATATTGTATATTGTATATTGTATATTGTATATTGTATATTGTATATTGTATATTGTATATTGTATATTGTATATTGTATATTGTATATTGTATATTGTATATTGTATATTGTATATTGTATATTGTATATTGTATATTGTATATTGTATATTGTATATTGTATATTGTATATTGTATATTGTATATTGTATATTGTATATTGTATATTGTATATTGTATATTGTATATTGTATATTGTATATTGTATATTGTATATTGTATATTGTATATTGTATATTGTATATTGTATATTGTATATTGTATATTGTATATTGTATATTGTATATTGTATATTGTATATTGTATATTGTATATTGTATATTGTATATTGTATATTGTATATTGTATATTGTATATTGTATATTGTATATTGTATATTGTATATTGTATATTGTATATTGTATATTGTATATTGTATATTGTATATTGTATATTGTATATTGTATATTGTATATTGTATATTGTATATTGTATATTGTATATTGTATATTGTATATTGTATATTGTATATTGTATATTGTATATTGTATATTGTATATTGTATATTGTATATTGTATATTGTATATTGTATATTGTATATTGTATATTGTATATTGTATATTGTATATTGTATATTGTATATTGTATATTGTATATTGTATATTGTATATTGTATATTGTATATTGTATATTGTATATTGTATATTGTATATTGTATATTGTATATTGTATATTGTATATTGTATATTGTATATTGTATATTGTATATTGTATATTGTATATTGTATATTGTATATTGTATATTGTATATTGTATATTGTATATTGTATATTGTATATTGTATATTGTATATTGTATATTGTATATTGTATATTGTATATTGTATATTGTATATTGTATATTGTATATTGTATATTGTATATTGTATATTGTATATTGTATATTGTATATTGTATATTGTATATTGTATATTGTATATTGTATATTGTATATTGTATATTGTATATTGTATATTGTATATTGTATATTGTATATTGTATATTGTATATTGTATATTGTATATTGTATATTGTATATTGTATATTGTATATTGTATATTGTATATTGTATATTGTATATTGTATATTGTATATTGTATATTGTATATTGTATATTGTATATTGTATATTGTATATTGTATATTGTATATTGTATATTGTATATTGTATATTGTATATTGTATATTGTATATTGTATATTGTATATTGTATATTGTATATTGTATATTGTATATTGTATATTGTATATTGTATATTGTATATTGTATATTGTATATTGTATATTGTATATTGTATATTGTATATTGTATATTGTATATTGTATATTGTATATTGTATATTGTATATTGTATATTGTATATTGTATATTGTATATTGTATATTGTATATTGTATATTTGTATATTGTATATTGTATATTGTATATTGTATATTGTATATTGTATATTGTATATTGTATATTGTATATTGTATATTGTATATTGTATATTGTATATTGTATATTGTATATTGTATATTGTATATTGTATATTGTATATTGTATATTGTATATTGTATATTGTATATTGTATATTGTATATTGTATATTGTATATTGTATATTGTATATTGTATATTGTATATTGTATATTGTATATTGTATATTGTATATTGTATATTGTATATTGTATATTGTATATTGTATATTGTATATTGTATATTGTATATTGTATATTGTATATTGTATATTGTATATTGTATATTGTATATTGTATATTGTATATTGTATATTGTATATTGTATATTGTATATTGTATATTGTATATTGTATATTGTATATTGTATATTGTATATTGTATATTGTATATTGTATATTGTATATTGTATATTGTATATTGTATATTGTATATTGTATATTGTATATTGTATATTGTATATTGTATATTGTATATTGTATATTGTATATTGTATATTGTATATTGTATATTGTATATTGTATATTGTATATTGTATATTGTATATTGTATATTGTATATTGTATATTGTATATTGTATATTGTATATTGTATATTGTATATTGTATATTGTATATTGTATATTGTATATTGTATATTGTATATTGTATATTGTATATTGTATATTGTATATTGTATATTGTATATTGTATATTGTATATTGTATATTGTATATTGTATATTGTATATTGTATATTGTATATTGTATATTGTATATTGTATATTGTATATTGTATATTGTATATTGTATATTGTATATTGTATATTGTATATTGTATATTGTATATTGTATATTGTATATTGTATATTGTATATTGTATATTGTATATTGTATATTGTATATTGTATATTGTATATTGTATATTGTATATTGTATATTGTATATTGTATATTGTATATTGTATATTGTATATTGTATATTGTATATTGTATATTGTATATTGTATATTGTATATTGTATATTGTATATTGTATATTGTATATTGTATATTGTATATTGTATATTGTATATTGTATATTGTATATTGTATATTGTATATTGTATATTGTATATTGTATATTGTATATTGTATATTGTATATTGTATATTGTATATTGTATATTGTATATTGTATATTGTATATTGTATATTGTATATTGTATATTGTATATTGTATATTGTATATTGTATATTGTATATTGTATATTGTATATTGTATATTGTATATTGTATATTGTATATTGTATATTGTATATTGTATATTGTATATTGTATATTGTATATTGTATATTGTATATTGTATATTGTATATTGTATATTGTATATTGTATATTGTATATTGTATATTGTATATTGTATATTGTATATTGTATATTGTATATTGTATATTGTATATTGTATATTGTATATTGTATATTGTATATTGTATATTGTATATTGTATATTGTATATTGTATATTGTATATTGTATATTGTATATTGTATTTTGTATATTGTATATTGTATATTGTATATTGTATATTGTATATTGTATATTGTATATTGTATATTGTATATTGTATATTGTATATTGTATATTGTATATTGTATATTGTATATTGTATATTGTATATTGTATATTGTATATTGTATATTGTATATTGTATATTGTATATTGTATATTGTATATTGTATATTGTATATTGTATATTGTATATTGTATATTGTATATTGTATATTGTATATTGTATATTGTATATTGTATATTGTATATTGTATATTGTATATTGTATATTGTATATTGTATATTGTATATTGTATATTGTATATTGTATATTGTATATTGTATATTGTATATTGTATATTGTATATTGTATATTGTATATTGTATATTGTATATTGTATATTGTATATTGTATATTGTATATTGTATATTGTATATTGTATATTGTATATTGTATATTGTATATTGTATATTGTATATTGTATATTGTATATTGTATATTGTATATTGTATATTGTTATTGTATATTGTATATTGTATATTGTATATTGTATATTGTATATTGTATATTGTATATTGTATATTGTATATTGTATATTGTATATTGTATATTGTATATTGTATATTGTATATTGTATATTGTATATTGTATATTGTATATTGTATATTGTATATTGTATATTGTATATTGTATATTGTATATTGTATATTGTATATTGTATATTGTATATTGTATATTGTATATTGTATATTGTATATTGTATATTGTATATTGTATATTGTATATTGTATATTGTATATTGTATATTGTATATTGTATATTGTATATTGTATATTGTATATTGTATATTGTATATTGTATATTGTATATTGTATATTGTATATTGTATATTGTATATTGTATATTGTATATTGTATATTGTATATTGTATATTGTATATTGTATATTGTATATTGTATATTGTATATTGTATATTGTATATTGTATATTGTATATTGTATATTGTATATTGTATATTGTATATTGTATATTGTATATTGTATATTGTATATTGTATATTGTATATTGTATATTGTATATTGTATATTGTATATTGTATATTGTATATTGTATATTGTATATTGTATATTGTATATTGTATATTGTATATTGTATATTGTATATTGTATATTGTATATTGTATATTGTATATTGTATATTGTATATTGTATATTGTATATTGTATATTGTATATTGTATATTGTATATTGTATATTGTATATTGTATATTGTATATTGTATATTGTATATTGTATATTGTATATTGTATATTGTATATTGTATATTGTATATTGTATATTGTATATTGTATATTGTATATTGTATATTGTATATTGTATATTGTATATTGTATATTGTATATTGTATATTGTATATTGTATATTGTATATTGTATATTGTATATTGTATATTGTATATTGTATATTGTATATTGTATATTGTATATTGTATATTGTATATTGTATATTGTATATTGTATATTGTATATTGTATATTGTATATTGTATATTGTATATTGTATATTGTATATTGTATATTGTATATTGTATATTGTATATTGTATATTGTATATTGTATATTGTATATTGTATATTGTATATTGTATATTGTATATTGTATATTGTATATTGTATATTGTATATTGTATATTGTATATTGTATATTGTATATTGTATATTGTATATTGTATATTGTATATTGTATATTGTATATTGTATATTGTATATTGTATATTGTATATTGTATATTGTATATTGTATATTGTATATTGTATATTGTATATTGTATATTGTATATTGTATATTGTATATTGTATATTGTATATTGTATATTGTATATTGTATATTGTATATTGTATATTGTATATTGTATATTGTATATTGTATATTGTATATTGTATATTGTATATTGTATATTGTATATTGTATATTGTATATTGTATATTGTATATTGTATATTGTATATTGTATATTGTATATTGTATATTGTATATTGTATATTGTATATTGTATATTGTATATTGTATATTGTATATTGTATATTGTATATTGTATATTGTATATTGTATATTGTATATTGTATATTGTATATTGTATATTGTATATTGTATATTGTATATTGTATATTGTATATTGTATATTGTATATTGTATATTGTATATTGTATATTGTATATTGTATATTGTATATTGTATATTGTATATTGTATATTGTATATTGTATATTGTATATTGTATATTGTATATTGTATATTGTATATTGTATATTGTATATTGTATATTGTATATTGTATATTGTATATTGTATATTGTATATTGTATATTGTATATTGTATATTGTATATTGTATATTGTATATTGTATATTGTATATTGTATATTGTATATTGTATATTGTATATTGTATATTGTATATTGTATATTGTATATTGTATATTGTATATTGTATATTGTATATTGTATATTGTATATTGTATATTGTATATTGTATATTGTATATTGTATATTGTATATTGTATATTGTATATTGTATATTGTATATTGTATATTGTATATTGTATATTGTATATTGTATATTGTATATTGTATATTGTATATTGTATATTGTATATTGTATATTGTATATTGTATATTGTATATTGTATATTGTATATTGTATATTGTATATTGTATATTGTATATTGTATATTGTATATTGTATATTGTATATTGTATATTGTATATTGTATATTGTATATTGTATATTGTATATTGTATATTGTATATTGTATATTGTATATTGTATATTGTATATTGTATATTGTATATTGTATATTGTATATTGTATATTGTATATTGTATATTGTATATTGTATATTGTATATTGTATATTGTATATTGTATATTGTATATTGTATATTGTATATTGTATATTGTATATTGTATATTGTATATTGTATATTGTATATTGTATATTGTATATTGTATATTGTATATTGTATATTGTATATTGTATATTGTATATTGTATATTGTATATTGTATATTGTATATTGTATATTGTATATTGTATATTGTATATTGTATATTGTATATTGTATATTGTATATTGTATATTGTATATTGTATATTGTATATTGTATATTGTATATTGTATATTGTATATTGTATATTGTATATTGTATATTGTATATTGTATATTGTATATTGTATATTGTATATTGTATATTGTATATTGTATATTGTATATTGTATATTGTATATTGTATATTGTATATTGTATATTGTATATTGTATATTGTATATTGTATATTGTATATTGTATATTGTATATTGTATATTGTATATTGTATATTGTATATTGTATATTGTATATTGTATATTGTATATTGTATATTGTATATTGTATATTGTATATTGTATATTGTATATTGTATATTGTATATTGTATATTGTATATTGTATATTGTATATTGTATATTGTATATTGTATATTGTATATTGTATATTGTATATTGTATATTGTATATTGTATATTGTATATTGTATATTGTATATTGTATATTGTATATTGTATATTGTATATTGTATATTGTATATTGTATATTGTATATTGTATATTGTATATTGTATATTGTATATTGTATATTGTATATTGTATATTGTATATTGTATATTGTATATTGTATATTGTATATTGTATATTGTATATTGTATATTGTATATTGTATATTGTATATTGTATATTGTATATTGTATATTGTATATTGTATATTGTATATTGTATATTGTATATTGTATATTGTATATTGTATATTGTATATTGTATATTGTATATTGTATATTGTATATTGTATATTGTATATTGTATATTGTATATTGTATATTGTATATTGTATATTGTATATTGTATATTGTATATTGTATATTGTATATTGTATATTGTATATTGTATATTGTATATTGTATATTGTATATTGTATATTGTATATTGTATATTGTATATTGTATATTGTATATTGTATATTGTATATTGTATATTGTATATTGTATATTGTATATTGTATATTGTATATTGTATATTGTATATTGTATATTGTATATTGTATATTGTATATTGTATATTGTATATTGTATATTGTATATTGTATATTGTATATTGTATATTGTATATTGTATATTGTGTATTGTATATTGTATATTGTATATTGTATATTGTATATTGTATATTGTATATTGTATATTGTATATTGTATATTGTATATTGTATATTGTATATTGTATATTGTATATTGTATATTGTATATTGTATATTGTATATTGTATATTGTATATTGTATATTGTATATTGTATATTGTATATTGTATATTGTATATTGTATATTGTATATTGTATATTGTATATTGTATATTGTATATTGTATATTGTATATTGTATATTGTATATTGTATATTGTATATTGTATATTGTATATTGTATATTGTATATTGTATATTGTATATTGTATATTGTATATTGTATATTGTATATTGTATATTGTATATTGTATATTGTATATTGTATATTGTATATTGTATATTGTATATTGTATATTGTATATTGTATATTGTATATTGTATATTGTATATTGTATATTGTATATTGTATATTGTATATTGTATATTGTATATTGTATATTGTATATTGTATATTGTATATTGTATATTGTATATTGTATATTGTATATTGTATATTGTATATTGTATATTGTATATTGTATATTGTATATTGTATATTGTATATTGTATATTGTATATTGTATATTGTATATTGTATATTGTATATTGTATATTGTATTTTGTATATTGTATATTGTATATTGTATATTGTATATTGTATATTGTATATTGTATATTGTATATTGTATATTGTATATTGTATATTGTATATTGTATATTGTATATTGTATATTGTATATTGTATATTGTATATTGTATATTGTATATTGTATATTGTATATTGTATATTGTATATTGTATATTGTATATTGTATATTGTATATTGTATATTGTATATTGTATATTGTATATTGTATATTGTATATTGTATATTGTATATTGTATATTGTATATTGTATATTGTATATTGTATATTGTATATTGTATATTGTATATTGTATATTGTATATTGTATATTGTATATTGTATATTGTATATTGTATATTGTATATTGTATATTGTATATTGTATATTGTATATTGTATATTGTATATTGTATATTGTATATTGTATATTGTATATTGTATATTGTATATTGTATATTGTATATTGTATATTGTATATTGTATATTGTATATTGTATATTGTATATTGTATATTGTATATTGTATATTGTATATTGTATATTGTATATTGTATATTGTATATTGTATATTGTATATTGTATATTGTATATTGTATATTGTATATTGTATATTGTATATTGTATATTGTATATTGTATATTGTATATTGTATATTGTATATTGTATATTGTATATTGTATATTGTATATTGTATATTGTATATTGTATATTGTATATTGTATATTGTATATTGTATATTGTATATTGTATATTGTATATTGTATATTGTATATTGTATATTGTATATTGTATATTGTATATTGTATATTGTATATTGTATATTGTATATTGTATATTGTATATTGTATATTGTATATTGTATATTGTATATTGTATATTGTATATTGTATATTGTATATTGTATATTGTATATTGTATATTGTATATTGTATATTGTATATTGTATATTGTATATTGTATATTGTATATTGTATATTGTATATTGTATATTGTATATTGTATATTGTATATTGTATATTGTATATTGTATATTGTATATTGTATATTGTATATTGTATATTGTATATTGTATATTGTATATTGTATATTGTATATTGTATATTGTATATTGTATATTGTATATTGTATATTGTATATTGTATATTGTATATTGTATATTGTATATTGTATATTGTATATTGTATATTGTATATTGTATATTGTATATTGTATATTGTATATTGTATATTGTATATTGTATATTGTATATTGTATATTGTATATTGTATATTGTATATTGTATATTGTATATTGTATATTGTATATTGTATATTGTATATTGTATATTGTATATTGTATATTGTATATTGTATATTGTATATTGTATATTGTATATTGTATATTGTATATTGTATATTGTATATTGTATATTGTATATTGTATATTGTATATTGTATATTGTATATTGTATATTGTATATTGTATATTGTATATTGTATATTGTATATTGTATATTGTATATTGTATATTGTATATTGTATATTGTATATTGTATATTGTATATTGTATATTGTATATTGTATATTGTATATTGTATATTGTATATTGTATATTGTATATTGTATATTGTATATTGTATATTGTATATTGTATATTGTATATTGTATATTGTATATTGTATATTGTATATTGTATATTGTATATTGTATATTGTATATTGTATATTGTATATTGTATATTGTATATTGTATATTGTATATTGTATATTGTATATTGTATATTGTATATTGTATATTGTATATTGTATATTGTATATTGTATATTGTATATTGTATATTGTATATTGTATATTGTATATTGTATATTGTATATTGTATATTGTATATTGTATATTGTATATTGTATATTGTATATTGTATATTGTATATTGTATATTGTATATTGTATATTGTATATTGTATATTGTATATTGTATATTGTATATTGTATATTGTATATTGTATATTGTATATTGTATATTGTATATTGTATATTGTATATTGTATATTGTATATTGTATATTGTATATTGTATATTGTATATTGTATATTGTATATTGTATATTGTATATTGTATATTGTATATTGTATATTGTATATTGTATATTGTATATTGTATATTGTATATTGTATATTGTATATTGTATATTGTATATTGTATATTGTATATTGTATATTGTATATTGTATATTGTATATTGTATATTGTATATTGTATATTGTATATTGTATATTGTATATTGTATATTGTATATTGTATATTGTATATTGTATATTGTATATTGTATATTGTATATTGTATATTGTATATTGTATATTGTATATTGTATATTGTATATTGTATATTGTATATTGTATATTGTATATTGTATATTGTATATTGTATATTGTATATTGTATATTGTATATTGTATATTGTATATTGTATATTGTATATTGTATATTGTATATTGTATATTGTATATTGTATATTGTATATTGTATATTGTATATTGTATATTGTATATTGTATATTGTATATTGTATATTGTATATTGTATATTGTATATTGTATATTGTATATTGTATATTGTATATTGTATATTGTATATTGTATATTGTATATTGTATATTGTATATTGTATATTGTATATTGTATATTGTATATTGTATATTGTATATTGTATATTGTATATTGTATATTGTATATTGTATATTGTATATTGTATATTGTATATTGTATATTGTATATTGTATATTGTATATTGTATATTGTATATTGTATATTGTATATTGTATATTGTATATTGTATATTGTATATTGTATATTGTATATTGTATATTGTATATTGTATATTGTATATTGTATATTGTATATTGTATATTGTATATTGTATATTGTATATTGTATATTGTATATTGTATATTGTATATTGTATATTGTATATTGTATATTGTATATTGTATATTGTATATTGTATATTGTATATTGTATATTGTATATTGTATATTGTATATTGTATATTGTATATTGTATATTGTATATTGTATATTGTATATTGTATATTGTATATTGTATATTGTATATTGTATATTGTATATTGTATATTGTATATTGTATATTGTATATTGTATATTGTATATTGTATATTGTATATTGTATATTGTATATTGTATATTGTATATTGTATATTGTATATTGTATATTGTATATTGTATATTGTATATTGTATATTGTATATTGTATATTGTATATTGTATATTGTATATTGTATATTGTATATTGTATATTGTATATTGTATATTGTATATTGTATATTGTATATTGTATATTGTATATTGTATATTGTATATTGTATATTGTATATTGTATATTGTATATTGTATATTGTATATTGTATATTGTATATTGTATATTGTATATTGTATATTGTATATTGTATATTGTATATTGTATATTGTATATTGTATATTGTATATTGTATATTGTATATTGTATATTGTATATTGTATATTGTATATTGTATATTGTATATTGTATATTGTATATTGTATATTGTATATTGTATATTGTATATTGTATATTGTATATTGTATATTGTATATTGTATATTGTATATTGTATATTGTATATTGTATATTGTATATTGTATATTGTATATTGTATATTGTATATTGTATATTGTATATTGTATATTGTATATTGTATATTGTATATTGTATATTGTATATTGTATATTGTATATTGTATATTGTATATTGTATATTGTATATTGTATATTGTATATTGTATATTGTATATTGTATATTGTATATTGTATATTGTATATTGTATATTGTATATTGTATATTGTATATTGTATATTGTATATTGTATATTGTATATTGTATATTGTATATTGTATATTGTATATTGTATATTGTATATTGTATATTGTATATTGTATATTGTATATTGTATATTGTATATTGTATATTGTATATTGTATATTGTATATTGTATATTGTATATTGTATATTGTATATTGTATATTGTATATTGTATATTGTATATTGTATATTGTATATTGTATATTGTATATTGTATATTGTATATTGTATATTGTATATTGTATATTGTATATTGTATATTGTATATTGTATATTGTATATTGTATATTGTATATTGTATATTGTATATTGTATATTGTATATTGTATATTGTATATTGTATATTGTATATTGTATATTGTATATTGTATATTGTATATTGTATATTGTATATTGTATATTGTATATTGTATATTGTATATTGTATATTGTATATTGTATATTGTATATTGTATATTGTATATTGTATATTGTATATTGTATATTGTATATTGTATATTGTATATTGTATATTGTATATTGTATATTGTATATTGTATATTGTATATTGTATATTGTATATTGTATATTGTATATTGTATATTGTATATTGTATATTGTATATTGTATATTGTATATTGTATATTGTATATTGTATATTGTATATTGTATATTGTATATTGTATATTGTATATTGTATATTGTATATTGTATATTGTATATTGTATATTGTATATTGTATATTGTATATTGTATATTGTATATTGTATATTGTATATTGTATATTGTATATTGTATATTGTATATTGTATATTGTATATTGTATATTGTATATTGTATATTGTATATTGTATATTGTATATTGTATATTGTATATTGTATATTGTATATTGTATATTGTATATTGTATATTGTATATTGTATATTGTATATTGTATATTGTATATTGTATATTGTATATTGTATATTGTATATTGTATATTGTATATTGTATATTGTATATTGTATATTGTATATTGTATATTGTATATTGTATATTGTATATTGTATATTGTATATTGTATATTGTATATTGTATATTGTATATTGTATATTGTATATTGTATATTGTATATTGTATATTGTATATTGTATATTGTATATTGTATATTGTATATTGTATATTGTATATTGTATATTGTATATTGTATATTGTATATTGTATATTGTATATTGTATATTGTATATTGTATATTGTATATTGTATATTGTATATTGTATATTGTATATTGTATATTGTATATTGTATATTGTATATTGTATATTGTATATTGTATATTGTATATTGTATATTGTATATTGTATATTGTATATTGTATATTGTATATTGTATATTGTATATTGTATATTGTATATTGTATATTGTATATTGTATATTGTATATTGTATATTGTATATTGTATATTGTATATTGTATATTGTATATTGTATATTGTATATTGTATATTGTATATTGTATATTGTATATTGTATATTGTATATTGTATATTGTATATTGTATATTGTATATTGTATATTGTATATTGTATATTGTATATTGTATATTGTATATTGTATATTGTATATTGTATATTGTATATTGTATATTGTATATTGTATATTGTATATTGTATATTGTATATTGTATATTGTATATTGTATATTGTATATTGTATATTGTATATTGTATATTGTATATTGTATATTGTATATTGTATATTGTATATTGTATATTGTATATTGTATATTGTATATTGTATATTGTATATTGTATATTGTATATTGTATATTGTATATTGTATATTGTATATTGTATATTGTATATTGTATATTGTATATTGTATATTGTATATTGTATATTGTATATTGTATATTGTATATTGTATATTGTATATTGTATATTGTATATTGTATATTGTATATTGTATATTGTATATTGTATATTGTATATTGTATATTGTATATTGTATATTGTATATTGTATATTGTATATTGTATATTGTATATTGTATATTGTATATTGTATATTGTATATTGTATATTGTATATTGTATATTGTATATTGTATATTGTATATTGTATATTGTATATTGTATATTGTATATTGTATATTGTATATTGTATATTGTATATTGTATATTGTATATTGTATATTGTATATTGTATATTGTATATTGTATATTGTATATTGTATATTGTATATTGTATATTGTATATTGTATATTGTATATTGTATATTGTATATTGTATATTGTTATTGTATATTGTATATTGTATATTGTATATTGTATATTGTATATTGTATATTGTATATTGTATATTGTATATTGTATATTGTATATTGTATATTGTATATTGTATATTGTATATTGTATATTGTATATTGTATATTGTATATTGTATATTGTATATTGTATATTGTATATTGTATATTGTATATTGTATATTGTATATTGTATATTGTATATTGTATATTGTATATTGTATATTGTATATTGTATATTGTATATTGTATATTGTATATTGTATATTGTATATTGTATATTGTATATTGTATATTGTATATTGTATATTGTATATTGTATATTGTATATTGTATATTGTATATTGTATATTGTATATTGTATATTGTATATTGTATATTGTATATTGTATATTGTATATTGTATATTGTATATTGTATATTGTATATTGTATATTGTATATTGTATATTGTATATTGTATATTGTATATTGTATATTGTATATTGTATATTGTATATTGTATATTGTATATTGTATATTGTATATTGTATATTGTATATTGTATATTGTATATTGTATATTGTATATTGTATATTGTATATTGTATATTGTATATTGTATATTGTATATTGTATATTGTATATTGTATATTGTATATTGTATATTGTATATTGTATATTGTATATTGTATATTGTATATTGTATATTGTATATTGTATATTGTATATTGTATATTGTATATTGTATATTGTATATTGTATATTGTATATTGTATATTGTATATTGTATATTGTATATTGTATATTGTATATTGTATATTGTATATTGTATATTGTATATTGTATATTGTATATTGTATATTGTATATTGTATATTGTATATTGTATATTGTATATTGTATATTGTATATTGTATATTGTATATTGTATATTTATATTGTATATTGTATATTGTATATTGTATATTGTATATTGTATATTGTATATTGTATATTGTATATTGTATATTGTATATTGTATATTGTATATTGTATATTGTATATTGTATATTGTATATTGTATATTGTATATTGTATATTGTATATTGTATATTGTATATTGTATATTGTATATTGTATATTGTATATTGTATATTGTATATTGTATATTGTATATTGTATATTGTATATTGTATATTGTATATTGTATATTGTATATTGTATATTGTATATTGTATATTGTATATTGTATATTGTATATTGTATATTGTATATTGTATATTGTATATTGTATATTGTATATTGTATATTGTATATTGTATATTGTATATTGTATATTGTATATTGTATATTGTATATTGTATATTGTATATTGTATATTGTATATTGTATATTGTATATTGTATATTGTATATTGTATATTGTATATTGTATATTGTATATTGTATATTGTATATTGTATATTGTATATTGTATATTGTATATTGTATATTGTATATTGTATATTGTATATTGTATATTGTATATTGTATATTGTATATTGTATATTGTATATTGTATATTGTATATTGTATATTGTATATTGTATATTGTATATTGTATATTGTATATTGTATATTGTATATTGTATATTGTATATTGTATATTGTATATTGTATATTGTATATTGTATATTGTATATTGTATATTGTATATTGTATATTGTATATTGTATATTGTATATTGTATATTGTATATTGTATATTGTATATTGTATATTGTATATTGTATATTGTATATTGTATATTGTATATTGTATATTGTATATTGTATATTGTATATTGTATATTGTATATTGTATATTGTATATTGTATATTGTATATTGTATATTGTATATTGTATATTGTATATTGTATATTGTATATTGTATATTGTATATTGTATATTGTATATTGTATATTGTATATTGTATATTGTATATTGTATATTGTATATTGTATATTGTATATTGTATATTGTATATTGTATATTGTATATTGTATTATTGTATATTGTATATTGTATATTGTATATTGTATATTGTATATTGTATATTGTATATTGTATATTGTATATTGTATATTGTATATTGTATATTGTATATTGTATATTGTATATTGTATATTGTATATTGTATATTGTATATTGTATATTGTATATTGTATATTGTATATTGTATATTGTATATTGTATATTGTATATTGTATATTGTATATTGTATATTGTATATTGTATATTGTATATTGTATATTGTATATTGTATATTGTATATTGTATATTGTATATTGTATATTGTATATTGTATATTGTATATTGTATATTGTATATTGTATATTGTATATTGTATATTGTATATTGTATATTGTATATTGTATATTGTATATTGTATATTGTATATTGTATATTGTATATTGTATATTGTATATTGTATATTGTATATTGTATATTGTATATTGTATATTGTATATTGTATATTGTATATTGTATATTGTATATTGTATATTGTATATTGTATATTGTATATTGTATATTGTATATTGTATATTGTATATTGTATATTGTATATTGTATATTGTATATTGTATATTGTATATTGTATATTGTATATTGTATATTGTATATTGTATATTGTATATTGTATATTGTATATTGTATATTGTATATTGTATATTGTATATTGTATATTGTATATTGTATATTGTATATTGTATATTGTATATTGTATATTGTATATTGTATATTGTATATTGTATATTGTATATTGTATATTGTATATTGTATATTGTATATTGTATATTGTATATTGTATATTGTATATTGTATATTGTATATTGTATATTGTATATTGTATATTGTATATTGTATATTGTATATTGTATATTGTATATTGTATATTGTATATTGTATATTGTATATTGTATATTGTATATTGTATATTGTATATTGTATATTGTATATTGTATATTGTATATTGTATATTGTATATTGTATATTGTATATTGTATATTGTATATTGTATATTGTATATTGTATATTGTATATTGTATATTGTATATTGTATATTGTATATTGTATATTGTATATTGTATATTGTATATTGTATATTGTATATTGTATATTGTATATTGTATATTGTATATTGTATATTGTATATTGTATATTGTATATTGTATATTGTATATTGTATATTGTATATTGTATATTGTATATTGTATATTGTATATTGTATATTGTATATTGTATATTGTATATTGTATATTGTATATTGTATATTGTATATTGTATATTGTATATTGTATATTGTATATTGTATATTGTATATTGTATATTGTATATTGTATATTGTATATTGTATATTGTATATTGTATATTGTATATTGTATATTGTATATTGTATATTGTATATTGTATATTGTATATTGTATATTGTATATTGTATATTGTATATTGTATATTGTATATTGTATATTGTATATTGTATATTGTATATTGTATATTGTATATTGTATATTGTATATTGTATATTGTATATTGTATATTGTATATTGTATATTGTATATTGTATATTGTATATTGTATATTGTATATTGTATATTGTATATTGTATATTGTATATTGTATATTGTATATTGTATATTGTATATTGTATATTGTATATTGTATATTGTATATTGTATATTGTATATTGTATATTGTATATTGTATATTGTATATTGTATATTGTATATTGTATATTGTATATTGTATATTGTATATTGTATATTGTATATTGTATATTGTATATTGTATATTGTATATTGTATATTGTATATTGTATATTGTATATTGTATATTGTATATTGTATATTGTATATTGTATATTGTATATTGTATATTGTATATTGTATATTGTATATTGTATATTGTATATTGTATATTGTATATTGTATATTGTATATTGTATATTGTATATTGTATATTGTATATTGTATATTGTATATTGTATATTGTATATTGTATATTGTATATTGTATATTGTATATTGTATATTGTATATTGTATATTGTATATTGTATATTGTATATTGTATATTGTATATTGTATATTGTATATTGTATATTGTATATTGTATATTGTATATTGTATATTGTATATTGTATATTGTATATTGTATATTGTATATTGTATATTGTATATTGTATATTGTATATTGTATATTGTATATTGTATATTGTATATTGTATATTGTATATTGTATATTGTATATTGTATATTGTATATTGTATATTGTATATTGTATATTGTATATTGTATATTGTATATTGTATATTGTATATTGTATATTGTATATTGTATATTGTATATTGTATATTGTATATTGTATATTGTATATTGTATATTGTATATTGTATATTGTATATTGTATATTGTATATTGTATATTGTATATTGTATATTGTATATTGTATATTGTATATTGTATATTGTATATTGTATATTGTATATTGTATATTGTATATTGTATATTGTATATTGTATATTGTATATTGTATATTGTATATTGTATATTGTATATTGTATATTGTATATTGTATATTGTATATTGTATATTGTATATTGTATATTGTATATTGTATATTGTATATTGTATATTGTATATTGTATATTGTATATTGTATATTGTATATTGTATATTGTATATTGTATATTATATTGTATATTGTATATTGTATATTGTATATTGTATATTGTATATTGTATATTGTATATTGTATATTGTATATTGTATATTGTATATTGTATATTGTATATTGTATATTGTATATTGTATATTGTATATTGTATATTGTATATTGTATATTGTATATTGTATATTGTATATTGTATATTGTATATTGTATATTGTATATTGTATATTGTATATTGTATATTGTATATTGTATATTGTATATTGTATATTGTATATTGTATATTGTATATTGTATATTGTATATTGTATATTGTATATTGTATATTGTATATTGTATATTGTATATTGTATATTGTATATTGTATATTGTATATTGTATATTGTATATTGTATATTGTATATTGTATATTGTATATTGTATATTGTATATTGTATATTGTATATTGTATATTGTATATTGTATATTGTATATTGTATATTGTATATTGTATATTGTATATTGTATATTGTATATTGTATATTGTATATTGTATATTGTATATTGTATATTGTATATTGTATATTGTATATTGTATATTGTATATTGTATATTGTATATTGTATATTGTATATTGTATATTGTATATTGTATATTGTATATTGTATATTGTATATTGTATATTGTATATTGTATATTGTATATTGTATATTGTATATTGTATATTGTATATTGTATATTGTATATTGTATATTGTATTGTATATTGTATATTGTATATTGTATATGTATATTGTATATTGTATATTGTATATTGTATATTGTATATTGTATATTGTATATTGTATATTGTATATTGTATATTGTATATTGTATATTGTATATTGTATATTGTATATTGTATATTGTATATTGTATATTGTATATTGTATATTGTATATTGTATATTGTATATTGTATATTGTATATTGTATATTGTATATTGTATATTGTATATTGTATATTGTATATTGTATATTGTATATTGTATATTGTATATTGTATATTGTATATTGTATATTGTATATTGTATATTGTATATTGTATATTGTATATTGTATATTGTATATTGTATATTGTATATTGTATATTGTATATTGTATATTGTATATTGTATATTGTATATTGTATATTGTATATTGTATATTGTATATTGTATATTGTATATTGTATATGTATATTGTATATTGTATATTGTATATTGTATATTGTATATTGTATATTGTATATTGTATATTGTATATTGTATATTGTATATTGTATATTGTATATTGTATATTGTATATTGTATATTGTATATTGTATATTGTATATTGTATATTGTATATTGTATATTGTATATTGTATATTGTATATTGTATATTGTATATTGTATATTGTATATTGTATATTGTATATTGTATATTGTATATTGTATATTGTATATTGTATATTGTATATTGTATATTGTATATTGTATATTGTATATTGTATATTGTATATTGTATATTGTATATTGTATATTGTATATTGTATATGTATATTGTATATTGTATATTGTATATTGTATATTGTATATTGTATATTGTATATTGTATATTGTATATGTATATTGTATATTGTATATTGTATATTGTATATTGTATATTGTATATTGTATATTGTATATTGTATATTGTATATTGTATATTGTATATTGTATATTGTATATTGTATATTGTATATTGTATATTGTATATTGTATATTGTATATATTGTATATTGTATATTGTATATTGTATATTGTATATTGTATATTGTATATTGTATATTGTATATTGTATATTGTATATTGTATATTGTATATTGTATATTGTATATTGTATATTGTATATTGTATATTGTATATTGTATATTGTATATTGTATATTGTATATTGTATATTGTATATTGTATATTGTATATTGTATATTGTATATTGTATATTGTATATTGTATATTGTATATTGTATATTGTATATTGTATATTGTATATTGTATATTGTATATTGTATATTGTATATTGTATATTGTATATTGTATATTGTATATTGTATATTGTATATTGTATATTGTATATTGTATATTGTATATTGTATATTGTATATTGTATATTGTATATTGTATATTGTATATTGTATATTGTATATTGTATATTGTATATTGTATATTGTATATTGTATATTGTATATTGTATATTGTATATTGTATATTGTATATTGTATATTGTATATTGTATATTGTATATTGTATATTGTATATTGTATATTGTATATTGTATATTGTATATTGTATATTGTATATTGTATATGTATATTGTATATTGTATATTGTATATTGTATATTGTATATTGTATATTGTATATTGTATATTGTATATTGTATATTGTATATTGTATATTGTATTGTATATTGTATATTGTATATTGTATATTGTATATTGTATATTGTATATTGTATATTGTATATTGTATATTGTATATTGTATATTGTATATTGTATATTGTATATTGTATATTGTATATTGTATATTGTATATTGTATATTGTATATTGTATATTGTTTATTGTATATTGTATATTGTATATTGTATATTGTATATTGTATATTGTATATTGTATATTGTATATTGTATATTGTATATTGTATATTGTATATTGTATATTGTATATTGTATATTGTATATTGTATATTGTATATTGTATATTGTATATTGTATTGTATATTGTATATTGTATATTGTATATTGTATATTGTATATTGTATATTGTATATTGTATATTGTATATTGTATATTGTATATTTTATATTGTATATTGTATATTGTATATTGTATATTGTATATTGTATATTGTATATTGTATATTGTATATTGTATATTGTATATTGTATATTGTATATTGTATATTGTATATTGTATATTGTATATTGTATATTGTATATTGTATATTGTATATTGTATATTGTATATTGTATATTGTATATTGTATATTGTATATTGTATATTGTATATTGTATATTGTATATTGTATATTGTATATTGTATATTGTATATTGTATATTGTATATTGTATATTGTATATTGTATATTGTATATTGTATATTGTATTGTATATTGTATATTGTATATTGTATATTGTATATGTATATTGTATATTGTATATTGTATATTGTATATTGTATATTGTATATTGTATATTGTATATTGTATATTGTATATTGTATATTGTATATTGTATATTGTATATTGTATATTGTATATTGTATATTGTATATTGTATATTGTATATTGTATATTGTATATTGTATATTGTATATTGTATATTGTATATTGTATATTGTATATTGTATATTGTATATTGTATATTGTATATTGTATATTGTATATTGTATATTGTATATTGTATATTGTATATTGTATATTGTATATTGTATATTGTATATTGTATATTGTATATTGTATATTGTATATTGTATATTGTATATTGTATATTGTATATTGTATATTGTATATTGTATATTGTATATTGTATATTGTATATTGTATATTGTATATTGTATATTGTATATTGTATATTGTATATTGTATATTGTATATTGTATATTGTATATTGTATATTGTATATTGTATATTGTATATTGTATATTGTATATTGTATATTGTATATTGTATATTGTATATTGTATATTGTATATTGTATATTGTATATTGTATATTGTATATTGTATATTGTATATTGTATATTGTATATTGTATATTGTATATTGTATATTGTATATTGTATATTGTATATTGTATATTGTTTATTGTATATTGTATATTGTATATTGTATATTGTATATTGTATATTGTATATTGTATATTTTGTATATTGTATATTGTATATTGTATATTGT
This sequence comes from Nebria salina, assembly GCA_944039245.1. Classification (NCBI taxonomy): domain Eukaryota; kingdom Metazoa; phylum Arthropoda; class Insecta; order Coleoptera; family Carabidae; genus Nebria; species Nebria salina. The sequence continues at coordinate 617 of CALUEK010000387.1, read as the reverse complement.
ATATTGTATATTGTATATTGTATATTGTATATTGTATATTGTATATTGTATATTGTATATTGTATATTGTATATTGTATATTGTATATTGTATATTGTATATTGTATATTGTATATTGTATATTGTATATTGTATATTGTATATTGTATATTGTATATTGTATTGTATATTGTATATTGTATATTGTATATTGTATATTGTATATTGTATATTGTATTGTATATTGTATATTGTATATTGTATATTGTATATTGTATATTGTATATTGTATATTGTATATTGTATATTGTATATTGTATATTGTATATTGTATATTGTATATTGTATATTGTATATTGTATATTGTATATTGTATATTGTATATTTTGTATATTGTATATTGTATTTATTGTATATTGTATATTGTATATTGTATATTGTATATTGTATATTTTGTATATTGTATATTTTGTTATTGTATATTGTATATTGTATATTGTATATTGTATATTGTATATTGTATATTGTATATTGTATATTGTATATTGTATATTGTATATTGTATATTGTATATTGTATATTGTATATTGTATATTGTATATTGTATATTGTATATTGTATATTGTATATTGTATATT